>LQNS02277242.1:3415300-3435914 GCA_001587735.2 Parhyale hawaiensis | reverse complement strand
AGACATAAGGTCGCCCTATACTTTGCCATAGATTCGATGTATGGAGAAGCTAATACTCGTACAAACCAGACTAAGCGTGCGATGTCTTCATTGTTGGAATTTCAACTGCCCCTGCTTAAGATACGTTTGCCATCTTCTGCAACCCGGCCTATTTTCTGCCTGTCACTTTCAATGGAGCTTGAGAGGACAACCAAAGTCTCCAACCTGGGCTAAATTCCGCCTATCTATTTCGTTAAGAGCGTGACACCGAACCTATAAATATATTTATAAACACACGACGGTCATTCTTAGTATTAGATAGATTGTATAGTAAGAACAATGTGATGACTATGTTTGACGTGAAAATCATACAATATTATAATCACCGTCGTGAATTTGTTTATGTATTTGTGTGTTTCGTGTCACGCTCTTAAGGAAATAGATAGGCGAAAAGTAGGCCAGGTTGTAGACAGAGTTAATAATTAGGATGCTTTCCATGAAGATCGATGACCAGGTTGCAGAAATTGGCAAAAATGCGATCCTTATCCCTTTATCTGATAGCACTTCTTGCTTGAAACACTTCTTGAAATCGAAACAAGGCTATTTAGAGCTTTTAGCGCTGGCATGGAGTCTCATTTTATGACTTATTCCATACATCGAAACATATCTTTGCACTCAGCTCACGAAGCATAAATTCAGTAGATGATCAACGAAGGACACATGGAACGATGATTTTTCACGGCCAGCAGACACAACTTCTTGTTTCAGCTCGTTGTCTTCCACTGACGGAGCAGTTTTCGCTTAGCGCAAAAGCTTCGACACAGAGAAGGCTTATTCGGTAGGCAGGCTACACAACGGGAATCTAATTATATTTAGTAATGCTTTGCTGGCTGCTAATGTAAAATGTTATAGTTATTTTATATGTAATCTACCGTAAGACAACATAGTACTGCATAATATTTTCCTCCGCTAAGGAGGTTATGTTTTCGTCGGGTTAGTCTGTCACCGACATAACTCAAAAAGTTATGGACAGACTTTGACGAAACTGACAGGGATTGTTAAGTATGTTAGGAGGAACGGATGACAACTTATGGTGAAGATCCGTCCATCCGTTTGTTTGCTTGTCTGCCTCATTTTTCTCAACGCCCTAACTCAAAAAGTTATGGGCGATTTTTCATGAAATTCACATGAGTTGTTAGGTAAATTACAAAGAGTGAATGACCAAATTTTTGTGATGATCCGTTTGTTCGTTCATCTCTTTGTCTCTGTTTTTAATTTTATGCTTGTTAGCACAATAACTCAGAAAATAATGAATGGATCTTTCTGAAAGTCATAGTGGTTGTTAGTAATGCTAAAAGACATAAATGATTAAATTTTGGTGCATATCGGTTGGTTGGTTTGTGTGCTTGACTCATGGTTGTCATAACGTTTGTTAGCAGCTTAACTCAAAAAGTTATGAACGGATCTTCAACAAAAAAATTGCACAAGCTGTTATTACTATCAAAAGGCACAAATGATTAGATTTTGGAGTTAATACAAAGAAAATCGGGGTTTCAGAGCCAATTTAAATTTTGGCTACCGTTGCCTCGCTAAGCGGAGGTATGCGCTCTCAGAGTGCTCTAGTTTATGTTTTGAAATAATTATCAAGAAACTATTTTACGGATCAATATGTCCCCGCATTTTTTTCATATTACGTATCCCCTCGGTTTTCTATTGGCTCTAAGATGGGCAGAAAATCAAACTTTAAATTATTCAACTACAGAAGTAGAATCCAGGGTCTAATTTAACTATCTACTTTAGTATGTCTGTGCACATAGTTTCACTGCTGATAGAAACAAGAGAGATAGTAAATAGATGCAGAAAAGCGATCTGCCCATTTTATCGACATCTGCGTTCGCTCGTTTGAATTTCAGTAAATCTTATCCCATAGACGAGGGTCCCGAAATAAGCAGACAACTGCCCCTCTAAATACGAACATAGAATTTTTAACATTAATTTTGTGTAGAGTAACAACCTGACTGAGGCCCATTAATGTTCGTTATAAGCGGTATTGTGTTCGCAAGCCATATCTATTGCGCATAACCAGGTTATGTGTTGTTTTTATCAGCGCCTGAAGTGATTATATCACCGAGAACGAAGTGAGAGAGGCGATTATATAATTTGCTATGTATACGTTTTCTGCACTTCTACCCACCTGGCCGGTATACTTTTGGGCACCTGGTGTACTTTTGGCCACCTGATGCATTTTTTGCCACCTCGGTACAGTATGTACTCAGCTCCCCAGCAGCTGTTGGGAGCACGAACTTGAGTAACTAAGGATAACAAAGTTACCGCATTTAGCCCACGTCTGATTGTTTTGTTTAAAATATCCTTTGGATAACTTATATACGAAAAAGACTGCTACTGGAGAATGGAGAGCATACGTCATTTAGCCACGAATACTACAAAGTTCACTGGAGAATGGAGAGTATACGTCATTTAGCCACGAATACTACAAAGTTCACTGGAGAATGGAGAGTATACGTCATTTAGCCACGAATACGACAAAGTTAGCAATTAGTCTATTGTCCCTGTCTTCCCTTTTCAGCAGGATAACCTACTGAATAGTTTCTCCTCTATCTCAGTTGGGAACTGTTACAGGGACCTGGCAAACGGACCCGAGTGGACCCCATCACCCTCCCGCATCGCACGGTCGCCAAAGGTGAGCACATCACTGCGTTGTTAGTTCTGCTTGTCACAAGACGAAAGGAAATGATATCGCCTTATCCACTATCGGTTCGTATCGCTGTACCGGGGCTGGATTAACCGCTTTAGGCAAAGTGCACCCGTGCTTAGGGCATCGAGAGAAATGCGAAAGCACCGCAGATTCTCCACTGATGACCTGTAACGTAAGGTATATAGCTGTAAAATTCATGGTCGAAACGTTTTAACTTCAATTTAAATTTTAAATGGCAGATAGATGGAGCACCAAAGTCTTCTGTGTTTAAGGTGGTCTATAATGGAATTAATCCTGCCCTGCTTTCTATGATACGTTCCACGGCTTCTACTGTGAATAACATTCAACGAACTTTCAACTGTCCCATGATAATAATAATTGCTTCCGCCAATAAGGCAATGTTTCTAGGGAAGTTTGTTTCTCTGTATCTTTGTTATGCTGCGCATGTTGGCAGCATTACTCAAAGCTCGTAGACGTATCTTTTTCAGACTCACTACAACATTTTATTAATTCTCCTGGTATACTGTCAGCTGTATTTTGAAGACAAGACGAAATAGTATTTTCATCATATTAGTAAGTGTAAGCCTTCGTTTACACTATAAAGGTAATCTAAAAGAGTGAGAATCAAGGCACATGAAGTGTGTCTACGGAAACGTGGAAGTCCTGCACGAAGGACACCCCACACAGAAGAAACACCGCATAAGATCAGGAAGCCGCGAAAGGAAGCGCAATCCGTCACGATGAACATGCAGATGATCAAAGATTGGGATGATCCTTCAGTCTGTTTTCCTCTTTGTCTATCTGTTAGCCACATAGCAAGGATGTCCACGGAGCCTTTTGGAATGTGACGGGAACAGTTGACTAAATTTTACTGATGGTATGGCAGTTCATTTGAAGCATTGCCTATCTGTATCTCCTGCTCTATATTAGCATTATTCTGCTTGACATAAGCGTGCGCTCACGGGGCTCAGTTCCAGTTACCTCCGCGTGAAAGATTGTGTTCCTGGAAGAGTTTGTCTGTCTGTTATTCTGTCTGTTAGTTGGTCTGTCCGTCGGTTTTGTAGATAACTCAAAACCTTTTGGACTGACCGTCGTGAAATTTACAGGGACATTTAGGTTTGTTTGAGTATTAACTTTTGGTAATGACCCCTTCCGCTTTTTGTGTTTCCTTGAGGTAACACAAATCGAAACGCTACGTCTGGATCTTCTTTATATTTACTCGAACTGCTAGCGATGTCGCGAGAAACAGTTAACTAAATTTGGGTAATCCAATTTTCAGGACCATTTTGAATTTCTTGATGTCATTACGTTACTTGGTGGCGGTCTGCGCTCTGAGAGTGTTTTTCTAGTTTATTTATCTATTGACATTTTTTGTCCATGCAGCAGTCGAAAGTCCGAGTGAAGGATATTCCTGGCGTCTCCTTATTTTGTTCGAGTGCATAACCGTGTTTCTGTACTAAAGCGTCATTGTCTGGCTGGTTGTCTACGCTAGTTAAAATATCAACTAGAGAAGTATTCCGAGAGCGCGTACCTCCATCAAGCAGGGCAATGTTAATGAAAATAGCAATTTCTGTAATTTTCTGCAAGATATGCCAGCAACTTTTCCATATATTTATGTTCTAAGAAACACTAGGACAAACATAAAGTCAAACACACAAGCGGACTAACCCATCTCATTCAATATTTGATCGTTTTTGTCATCTAACATATGAAAATTCCTGATTATTTCATGAAAATTCCTGAAAATTTCATTAAAATTCGTCCATAACTTTGAGAGTTCACTTCGTGGCAGACGAAAAGACAAAAACAAACTCCGACAAAAACATATCTGCTTTGGTGGAGGAATAAATTTTAGGGCAACCAGTTGCGATTTTGAAAAAGCATTTATCCTTCCGAAAATCATTCCGAAAGTAAGCTCTAACCGTGTGAAATTTTAAGCAACCGTCACCAATAACTGTCTAGTGACGTACTAGTTGTCAGTTCCGCTCCTGCAAGTGCTCATGTGTGACTGAAATGGTTAAGCATGAAGTAGCTATTTCTATTTTTATTATTATGTGGTAATATCTAAGCAGTTTATAATTTGTAGTTTTTTGCCCCGTATTATCTGCATTATTGTAGATATTGATGCGTTGTTTTTTTTTTTTAACCTTATTTCCCTCCTGGCATTTACGTATTCTTTATAGAGCACCCAGCCTTGCCTCATAACCAGAACCCTTTATAATCATCTTTAAAATCGCTTTATTTTGCTACGTTTATTTTATTTCATTTTCTCGTTTGCTTCTTTTTTCTGTTGTTTTTTTTTTTTTTTCTTTTTTTTTTCTAGCACCCACTCCAGCCCCCCAGCCATCCCTCCTATCCAACTTTCTGGGTATTTTCCACACGCTAGTCCAGCAGCCAAACGTCACCGCTGCACTCCAGCGAGGTGGGGCACGTCTCCAGCAGGAGCTCCAGGCCCTTGACCTCCACCCGTCCCTGGGCCACTGCAACATGACGAAGCTCGTCCCTGAGGCCGGTGGGTCGCCCCTCCGGAGCCTCATCATTTCGACATGGCGCTCAGGCTCGTCCCTTCTGGGCGATGTCGTCAGCTCCCACCCCGGCTCCTTCTACTTCTTCGAGCCTTTCATGGCATTCGAATTTAAGAAATACTTCACTACCCAGTTTGCGGTGAGGACCGTAAGCGATTTATTCAACTGCAACTTCACTGGTAAAGGTGAGTGGTGAATAGACCTGCAGACCAATTGTCTTTGTACCTAACTGCATAGTTAACGATGCCCAACGTGTCTACCAATATTTTGTATTTCTCTGGAGTTATCTATTGATCTATTAAGTCGTTAATTTACTCAACCGGTTATTTTGTATGCAGGTGTTTAAAAAAAATTTAAAGGTAAGGTACGATGAAATGATCACGGATCACGTTCAACACCATAACGATTTTACTGAAAATGCTTAGATGGAAGCTGTATGAGTTTGACAGTTTCAAAAGTTTAAAAATACAGTAGAGTAGTTATTAGGTTACCTGAGTGTTAGTGTACATCGATGAGTAAGATATATTATTTGCATTAGGGGTTTATCGGTTGGAAAGATACAAAGATATCAGCAACAGTGGCAATGGCCCCACCAGCAAGAGATAATGAATTACAGTTTTTTGTCGTCAAATCGTTTATTTTTGACCAGCGTTTTCTGTTGGCAAACAAAATAGCTGAAAAAATTATGGTTGGATCTTCTTAAAATCGACAGAAAATGTTAAGAATGTCAAGAGAAACTAAGGATTTAATATTGGTGGTTATCCAACCATCCTTCAGTTCGTTGAATGTTTGGCTACATGAACAAAAAAGTTATAATAATTAATAATTAGCTTATTCACAAGATATCCTTACAAGTACAAACAAAGTAGCCAAAATTCAACCTAGTAATTAGGCCCAGTCACAAATATTGGTGGCCACGTACAATGAGAATAAAGAGATACACTCAGCCTACACCTGCAGACACGAATAGCATTGAGCAGCTCAATTTCACACTGGAGAGAGAAAGAACTCTTGACTGCATTGGTACAGAGAATTTAACAGATTACCCTCGTACAGTGTGATTGAGACACACCGTTTCATTTTAGCTAGCCTGGCCAAGGGGCTTGTAACAATAATAATAATACAAGTTGCGCGCAGAGCTCAGTCCCCAGTATACCAACAGGCTCACATATAGTCCTACCGTACCTCGAACAATCAAAAGGAAATAGTACAGTAGGAAGACAGAGATATATCAGCTCACGCCTGCGAGCCGTGAAAGGGAAGCATAGAGAAGTAGTAGGTAGTGGGCAAATCAGCTACAGGTCATTCCGATCATGGAGGTCGTTGCCTACATACAGAATCCTAACCCATCGCTGCTTGAGCGCCGAACTCTGATAAGTTGGATTAGAGCATATCCCTTGGAGCATTGAGTTATCAGACTTTTCTACTCTCATCTGCAGGCTATATGCACATTTACGAACAAGAATATTAAGACACTGTACGTCATACGACGCAAACACATCACTAGCACCTGTGTATCTAGGAACACCCACCAACCATCGGAATATGTCACTGTACGCAACACGCAACTTACTGATGGCCTGTTTAGTGAATTTGGCCCAAAGTGAGATACCATATATTGGATAGCAATACGTTTTAAACAGCTGAATCTTGACATTCAGGGAGCATCTATCAAACTGCCGTAATATCTGATTGCCTGTAGCATTTAACCGTCTAACCTGTCGTCCAATGTCTGCGCAATCATCAAGTTTTTCATTAATGAGATGTCCCAGATACACAAAGCTGTTATGGGCCGATCTTAGCCAACTTTACAGAAGCTGTGTCATATATGACAAGGAACAGTTGACTGACTATTGGTAATAACCCGTTTGTATGCTTCTTTTTCTGGCTGTGCTTTTGATCCATCTGTCTGGATGGATCTTCACAAAACTTGTAGGAACTTTTAGGTGTGTTACGAGGAGAGTGTCTTTATTTTAGGTGACGATCTGGCAGTCCGTTGTCTGCTTATCTGCTACATAATTCAACAAGTTATGCAGATATTTTGATGAAATATACTGGAACTGTTAGAAATATTGCGAGGAACGAAGAAAGTTCGGTTCAGTTTTGATGAACCGTAAAAGAATTCAAGGTTCCGGAGAGCTTCTCTATATAAGTTGAAATAAGTTTTTCGATTGATAAACTTCCATCATTTATGCTGATTTCATCAGTTGAAATTATTATTATTTTTTTTCTTAGCTGCAAATATATCAGTAGCTGAAAAATTTCTTCAAATACGAAAATTTCATTTGTATGAAAAGTTTTCACCCGATAGCTCCTACTTCATCAATGGAAGTACTTTTATCATCGGGAATCATTCGATCGGGTGGAAATTATTTGATGTCTGCAGGTAGTTCAACACAATATACAAGTTCAAGAGATGGATATGATTTTATCGCTGGATAAAATTTCACGATAAAGAAAAATTTTTCATATGTCGAAAGTGATCTTACGAGTCATAGCATTTTTTTTTTCTTTTTTAGTCAGGGACAATATCAGTTAGATTAGAAATTCCATCGCTTGGAAATAGTGATGACGGTTCTGAATAACTTTACCAGATGGATATACTGTAGGTAGGTACTGTAGATGTCAGTTGAACTTTATTACGTTAGTTAGAAACAGTTTTATGGCTGGCATGAATTGAATGCCTTGGAAATGATTTCATGGGCTGCAAGTGTTTTTATTAGTAGTTAAAATTAATTAATTGAAATACAGTCATCATTTGGAGATAGAATTTACTTTCTGTCATTCACGCATTTAAATGAAGTAATGCGAATGGTTGGAAATGAATCCTTAATCTGTAAAAAAAATAGCTTTACTATTGATTCTGGGTTAGAAATACAGCTTCAATTGCGAATACTTTCATTCACTAAATGAGAAAAATCCACACGAGAAAAGTTCATCCATGAGTTGGAGAAGGTCTTAGCTTGAAGTGATTATATGTAATAGAAATAATTTCATTACCAGGGTGTAGTTTTCCTAATGGGGCAATGGGACGTAACTTCGCTCGCAAGATGTAGTTTCACTAGTGGGTCATAATTTCAATGATGCAATAAGATTTCATTAAATGAGACACAATTTTATTCGAGAGGCATCATTGCATTGGCAGGGATATAATTTAAATAATGTGACACAATTTCATGAGTGTGATATAATTTCATTTCTGAGACATAATTTAAACAGTGGGGCATGATTTCATTTGGAGGGAGGTATAATTTCATGAAAGGCATTTACGTTCACTAGTGTGACACAAATTCCTCATTAGGACATTATTCTCTAAGTATATGTCCTGCTATGCACTAAGTGCATGGAACCACTATGCACCAGCTGTGCTCATTACAGCTATTGCTTACCACAAAGCTCAAGCCGCCACAGGTGTGTGGCGCAGCTGTTCTGCTTTAATGCACTTGAATAAGTGTATTCATCGCTGATCACTTTAGACCTGCACGGCTAACGCTGCGTTAGACTTTCCGCTCTTACCGGTTCCTGACCTGTAACCATTGCTGTTGGCACGAGAAGTGGAAGTAAAAATAAAGTAGAAAAGTAACAGAAGTTTACACTGTGTAAGGTGCATTGGACAAGCAGCACTTAGGGCTCCGCGATAAGTGGATTAATTACTCTTGGCACGACAAGTGAAAGTAAAGCAGAGAACAAAAGTCATAGAATGTCTGACTGTACAAAATCGATGACACGGACTTGTATGAATGGATATGAATAAACCACTGAAATCTGACGTTCCGTTAAGCAAGGTTTCGATCAGCAATATATTCACGTCGCTCTGAGAAATTCTTCCAGCTTCAAGATAATTCCAAATACGCCCGATTTTTCTTACTTTGTCGTGTTGCAGGAAACCTCTCGATTACTCCCGATTTTTGTATTTAATCGTAGTCTGGATTTTAATTCAATGGTAAAATAATTCCTAAAATAATAATGATCATAATAATCCAGGTAATGGATCGTCAGCCACATTTAAAAGACACTTAAAAATTAGGATACATGTACACTGGCACTACTTATAGTCAAACCAGTGTAAGCAGTCCTTTAGGGGCGGGGCTAAATTGAACGCAACAGTGCCCAATCTAATCTGTTAACTAATGCAATTTGAGTTTTTGATTATAAATATAATTTATCGATTGAGACAAGTTATACCACGAGCTTAAGTGAGATTTGCCCAAGTTGCTTTGCGTTCTTCGCCTCGCCATGGACTCCTACGATGGTTTGACTAACTACAGTAAGCGACAAGCCCATCATTGCTTCTGAAGCCCGTGCATGGATAGCACATATCTAATAATCGTTCACCATTAAAGTCGGGTTCTCACTAACGCAAAAGTTGCCCCACTGCCCAATTCCACAACCGATTATGTTGCGGCAAACAAAACTTCGGCTTGCACATTCTTATACCATGAAGATAAATATTTGGAAAATAAGTTGCCTCTTCCAGTTTGTACGCTATGGCAAGCGGCAATGGTGTCTCTTCCAGTTTGTGCGCTATGGCAAGCGGCAATGGTGTCTCTTCCAGTTTGTACGCTATGGCAAGCGGCAATGGTGTCTCTTCCAGTTTGTACGCTATGGCAAGCGGCAATGGTGTCTCTTCCAGTTTGTACGCTAAGGCAAGCGGCATTCGTGTCTCTCCCTGTTTGTACGCTATGGCAAGCAGCAATGGTGTCTCTTCCAGTTTGTACACTATGGCAAGCGGCAACGGTGTCTCTTCCAGTTTGTACGATATGGCAAGCAGCAATGGTGTCTCTTCCAGTTTGCACGATATGGCAAGCAGCAATAGTGTCTCTTCCAGTTTGTACGCTATGGCAAGCAGCAATGGTGTCTCTTCCAGTTTGTACGATATGGCAAGCAGCAATGGTGTCTCTTCCAGTTTGTACGATATGGCAAGCAGCAATGGTGTCTCTTCCAGTTTGTACGCTATGGCAAGCGGCAATGGTGTCTCTTCCAGTTTGTACGATATGGCAAGCAGCAATGGTGTCTCTTCCAGTTTGTACGCTATGGCAAGCGGCGATGGTGTCTCTTCCAGTTTGTACGCTATGGCAAGCGGCAATGGTGTCTCTTCCAGTTTGTACGATATGGCAAGCAGCAATGGTGTCTCTTCCAGTTTGTACGCTATGGCAAGCGGCAATGGTCAAGCTTTGGGTATACCTTCTATTTCAGAGTTAGTTTAGAGTTGCAAAGACGTATTGTTTGAGCGAGACTTTCACGGCTTCACGGCAACGTGAGCTGCTGAGTACTTGGGCAACTTCTGCGATAGTGTGCACCCGCCTGCAGGGGTTTCGCTCTCCAGTTGCTCATGGCAACATATTCCAACACCTTACAGACTCGCCATGCACTGCAACCTACAACTTTCTGTTGCCAATGCAGTGGAAACTCCTCCTTCGTGCAGTACTGCTACGCGATGAATATCCAAATACCACAATAGGTAAAGGAAGTAGTAGTTCGGTACAGGGAGCCATTGTCTGAGGGTACCTCATGGGATACGTTATCCACATCAAGGATGTCAGGATGTCTTTCTTTCGTGCCTACTTTATTTTCTCCAGTTTTACTGCTTCTACTGCTTGTTTTTGCTCTGTTTTTTTCCTCTGCTTCCCCGGCTGCTGATTTAGGCGAGAAGTCCCTCCGTTGATGGGCTTCCCGTCTGTCACGGCGCGGTGCGAGTCTCTTCCATTCCTTCGTCAACGTTTCTGTTATCGGGGGGGCGGGGGTTCCGATTTTTCCCACTACTACCCAATTGGAAATTTATAGGCATTTATCGTCTGTCTACGAGTAAATAGTGAACGATATCGGATAACATCGGTTAAATGCCTATAAATTGCTGATTGAGATATATTTTCACTTCGTTCATAAGTCAAAGTTCCGCACAAAGTCATTACTGACACGCCATGCGCGCTATGCAGTTGATGGCTCTCTTGAGGTTTACCGTTTTCTAAGCTTTGGACAGGTCCGTTGGCTTCGACCTAGTGACTCAAGTTTCAAGAGTTAAGCCTAAACCAATTATCCTTGAGACACAGGAAAATCATTCTCCTTCATAAATGGAGATTTCATTTTGCTTAGCATAATCAGGTTGCTTCTAACACTTGCAACAAGATTCAAAGTGGCGAAGCCAATGCTCCTCTCTGAAGTCCGGATGAACGCGTTAAGCTTCTAACTCTTGACTCCGTTGGCCAATCTAACGCACCGTTCATATCTAATAAAAAACATCACAGCACAGGTTCAGGGTTGTGGCATTTACCTTCAACTTTGCTTCTGCATTGGTGTGACTCGACGTCACAATTATACATTTCGCGCAGCCAGTCATGCACAAAGTTGGGTGAACTTTCTTGATTCCATGCTTAACTCCCACCAAAGTTGCACATCCATCCTACAGAAACCACACAGTATTTCTCAATGATGAATAGTGGAACAACGAAGAACTTCCGAGAGGTGCGTGCTACCCTCATTGATTGTAGCTGCAGTTAGTTATACCGATCAGCCTGTAATGCCCGCTGCTATCCAGAGCTAAAACTCAGTACCGTTTCTCATTCTGGGCATAAATAAAAAAATCTGTGAATGTAACTACCGCTTAATGACATCGAAATGACATCGAACAACGCCTTAGCCCTTCTTGTACCAGGCTGCACTAGAGGCAACAAAAACTTTTTTCGCAGGAAGACAGCGGGACAAATAACTTTGGTGGCAAACCAACTCAGAATTAAATCAGAACGCCTCGTGGCGTAAGACCATCACTCACGGTGGGCGAAGGGGTGGGGCAGTTTCAACTCCGTCATTTCTGATGGCCAGCTTTCCCTAGAGTTTTGGTATTTTTCCCTTGTAGGTCAAACCACCCGACTCCCTGCGTGACATAAATTGCACTGTTCAACTCTTTGTCTTTCTTTTTGAGGGGACAGACATATAATAGACTCAAATCTTCAACATAAACATCATCACCTCTCTCACTTCGCTCACGGGTGATTAATCTGCGTCGTTGCGGATATAAATCCGCTCGAAATTGCGAGAGAGATCCGAAGCTGAGCAAGTATCACTTATTGCAGCCGAAAAGCTACATTCACGGCTTTTAGTGTACGCTTTTTTGGAGCTAGATATCGGGTAAGCAGAAGCAGTGTAAATCCGCCCAACTGCGCTTGAAAGGGCTGGGACCTCCTGAAGCTTCATTTCTCTCCTGTAGGAAAAGGCACCCCACGCCATGACGGAGCCTCCGCTGCTGTGACGCTTGGAAAAGATTTCGGGAGGTATCTCTTTGTCATGCCAGTGCCGTTCAAAGCCATCAGGGCATCTAGAAGTATGTATGAATTTCCGGCCCTCTCGTGGGTTACTGATCTAAAGTTGTAACCTAAAATGAGATTCAAGGGAGAGCAGCCGAGGCACCGTCTGAAGCTTAGGGCGAGTGAGCTTGGCTTCGATTTACTTTGACGAGCCACTCGAATAAAAGCTTAAACCCGACGTGAAGACCTTCTATTGAGTTTCTGCAAGACTTAGGGCGCTTTCGATTTAAGTACAGCCTACCTGACTCTATGTATCAGGAAATTTAGATAGGAATTTTGGCTTGGTAATTCTCAATCGTACTGTAGATGCTGAGCCTGACTATGTTAAGCCGACCGAAATCTCCAATGTACTCGTGCGGAGTAAATCAGTTCAGGGAAGCCACACAGGTAACCGGTAAAGGGTTAGCGCCCGAAACTTGAATCAACAAGTCAAAGCCAGGGCACTTGTCTAAAGATTCGAACAAGTTAAGCCGCACAGGCTAAATTTCACTGTCCAGTCGAACGTGCCTTTAAGCTGGCAAGCGCAATGCTTGCTGATGATCGCCGCCCAATCGATAGCACTCAGTGACTGCAGTTGCCAATGTCGTAAATGCACTCAAACTTTTCCAGTCAGTAAATGGCTCGTTAATGGTACCTGGCCTGCGATAAGCTAGAGATACGCTTGTTGCAATCACTACCCCAAGGTCCCCTGGCTGTGGCTCACCGGTAATCTTGCCGCTACAAATAGCGCCGCAAACACAACTCAATCGGCGGTAACCAGGATTGCGACACCCACTGTTTTGAAAGAGTTACCCACTCACAGGGCAACATCTACTTCAAGTCAATAGGAACAATAAGTAGAACGCCTCGTGGCGTAAGATTATTGCTCGCGTTCGAAGTGGGGGGGGGTTCAAGCGCTCAGTGAGGAGCTTCGGCATTCTTAACAATTTAAGCTGGAAAATTCCCAAAATAGAACAAAATGCTGCGGAATAATTTTAATTTTCTTAAGAAAGTCAGTTGTTTCTGCGAAAAATGAGATGAGGCGCACTCACTTCCCCGAGAGATACATTTAAGAATTTGCTCCGGCCGGCGCCACAGAAGTCGCTACAACGCTGCTACGTAATTAATTATCACTAAACATCCGCGAATAAACATTGCTGCTCTGCAAGATTTCTCAACAAGGAGACTCAAAACTTAATTTTATTTCAGTTTAACGATCTCAACCTGGTCTTAACTTGTCCGCCAAACTTTCGTAAACTTGTTTCCGTTAAAAAAGTCAAAATCTATCGAAGCAAATGAACTTTGAGGCACTTTAACGAAAGCCAGTTTTAGGTGCAACAGCCTGTGATGAAAACTCAGTTCCTTCTGGCAGTGCTTGGGTGGAAGGACACGAAGTACATTGAAATATCTATAGACCCGTGGAGAACGAAGCGATGCCATTGTTACCTCCGCCAATGAGGTTATGTTTTCATCGTATTTGTCTGTCTGTCTCTCTCTATGTGCTTCTGTCTGTCACCAAGATAACTCAAAAAGTTCTGAACCGATTTGGACGAAATTTACAGGGATTGTTTGGTGTATTAAGAGTTACAGATGATTAACTTTTAGTCAAGATATGTTCATTCGTTTATTGGTTTGTTTGTCTGCTTCATTTTTCTCAATGCCATAACTCAAAAAGTTATCAATGGATTTTTATGAAATTAACATGAATTGTTAAATATATAACAAAGAGTAAATGTCCAAAGTTTCGTAATGATCCGTTTGTTTGTTTGTTTGTTTGTCACTGTCTGTCATTTTATACTTCTTAGCACAATAACTAAAAAAAATGAATAGATCTTTATGAAATTTATAGGGATTGTTAGTAATGTTAAAAGACCTAAATGATTAAACTTTGGTGCACATCGGTTTGTTCGTTTGTATGTTTGACTCATGTTTGTCTTAACGTTTGTCAGCAGTATAACTTAAAAAGATAAAAACGGATCTTTAAGAAAATTGCATAAGCTGTTACTACTATCAAAAGGCACAAATGATTAGATTTTGGAGTAGATAAAAAAAAATGATGGTTTCAGAGCCAATTTGAATTTTTTGCAACCGTTGCCTCGCTTGGCGGAGGAATGCGCTCTCAGAGTGCTCTACTTAATCATTTTACAGGTGTTTACAGTAACCTGACTGAGCTTGGGACTTCTAATAACACTATTTTACTGAGCCGGCGGAAGTTTTCGGAAGTTTGGAGGTTTATCAATTTAGGCTTAACAGGTGCAAATCACAATAATGGGATGATACCAACGCACCCGCCCTAGCTTATGGATAGGTCAAGCTTAACTTGTAGAAATAGGAATTAAAATGTTATCTGTTCCAACTTTCTTTTCAATTTTTTTGCTAGCACGTCAGTAATGCCGGGCCCCCACTATGAATTTGGACACAACTTGATGCGAGGATGTGCAGCTCACACGTCGTTCATGCTACCCTATCTATGCTATCAAGCTTAAATCTATATAACGAAATGAACTGTGCGCTGCCCATTCTTGCATCTAGTTTTGCGTTCGTATGCATATTGTGGACCCTGAATTATGCTTTCAGTGTGAGAATGAGATTGAAAACTTTTGATGCTAGCAACAGTGACTTGGACCGACTTGAGTATCCTGGATACGGGAGCTGTAGTATTCACCTAACTTGAGCCTGCTAGACTGTAGAGCGTTCATGTTTGTTCAACTGGGTCGCCAAAGTTCAACCATGCCAAGCCAACTTAATTAGATTCGTCTAAATGCCTATTCAGATAGGAACATTGGCTTCGTTATTTGAAGCGCGTTACAGGAGTTAGAAGTAACCCGCTTATATTGAGCTGACTGAGGATTATTCTACTGAGTAAGATAGACTTCTTCAAAGTATCACAGGTGATTGATTAATGGTCAATGCGTGAAAACTTGAATCAACGAGGCTGAGTCAACGTTCCAGAGAATTCAATCCTCGGAGGCTTAAATTTCTAACGTCCCCCTGCTTTTCGTCATTTGCAAAGCTCATCTTGATAAATATGAAGTAGAAATGACAAGATAAATGATTGCAGTTATTCGTTACTACAATGCTACCCAACCATCCTCATATTATATTGCATATGTCTGTCCATTCGTCTGTACGTTAAACTTTCAGTATAAGATAGGGGAAAATTTAACTTGCAAGAAACTCTGAATTTGACTGGAAAGACATTCACCCGTAGCTTTGTTTTTTTTTTACACTTTTTGAATAAATTTTACTGAGTTTTGAAGCGAAGACATAGTCATTTACTCGTATCATAGTTACCGACTACTTTTTTTCACGCTACATTATATATATCCTTATACCCAGGTAGCAAAAATTGTTATGTTAACATTACAATAATGTTATGCTGTAACATTTGGTAATATTATAACCAATGCTGAAATATTATTTTTTACATGATTATTTCAATGTTAGGATTACATTATTCGGAAATGTTAAAATAATATTGCTGCATAATGTTAGATCTTACGATGAAATAATAAACTAAGATGGAAACAATGTTTCTAATATTATGTTAGTATTAATAAAGTATTATCTTGTACTAACTGTCAAAATATAGCTATTCTGTTTTATTGAAGTAATATTCCATGACATTTTAATTACCTCCGCCAAGGAGGCTATATTTTCGTTCTGTTTGTCTGTCTGACTGTTTGTCACCAAGATAACTCAAAAAGTTATGAACCGATTTGAACGAAATTTAATATGATTGTTAGGTATATTAAGAGGAAGAGATGATTATCTTTTGGTGAAGATATGTCCATCCGTTTGTTTGTTTGTTTGCCTGCCACATTTTTCTGTATACCATAACTCAAAAAGTTATGAAAAGATTTTTATGAAATTAGCATGAGTTGTTATGTATATAGCAAAGAGTAGATGACCAAATTTTGGTAATGATCAGTTTGCTCGTCAGTTTGTCTGTCACTGTTTTCAACTTTTTGCTTGTTAGCACAATAACTCACAAAAGAACTAATGGATCTTTATGAAATTCATAGGGATCATTAGTAATGGTAAAAGACATAGATGATTAAGTGTTGGTGCAGACTGATTTGTACGTTTGTATGTTGACTCATGTTTGTCTTAACATTTGTTAGCAGTATAACTCAAAAAAGTTATCAACAGATCTTCAAGAAAATTGCACAAGCTGTTATAACTATCAAAAAACACACATTATTAGATTTTGGAGTTTATATAAATAAAATTATGGTTGCAGAGCGAATTTAAATTTTTTGTAACCGTTACCGTGCTTTGGCGGAGGTATGCGCTCTCAGAGTACTCTAGTTATATTATTTTATTGTTATGAAGTATGTTACTTCATCATTAAATATTACACGCTAGACTATGGCAGACCCTGGAAAGACCGGGGGTGCAGCCGTCGCCGTGTGTTTTCGCTAAGGCTTAGGCATAAATAAAGCTACATGCTAATTTTATCTCGAACCGTATTTGCAAAAACAGATTAGACTCCGCCTTAAACATCGAACAATGTATTATCAGATTCAAGATATTTACTCAATTCTATATATTGCAGTAGGTTTGCACGTATACAGATGTAAACTTCATGCGATACTACTTAAAATTACACGTTCGAATATTTATCTCTCGTATACAGTGAACAACATTAGAAAATAAACTTAAGTGTGAAATATGAATTCAAGCGATAACTCAACCAAGTTACAGGCGTGCGCGGTATATTTTATTTGTTAGTCTAAAACATTATCTTATTATTTTGTTTATTATTTTTTAATGTTGAAGAAGTATATTTTACTTGTTAGTCTAAAACATCAGTTTAATATTTGGAATAACGTTAAATTAAGATTTTGTTGAACATTAAATCAATGTTAGGAGATAATATTGATGAGTAACATTATTATAATATTATCATAGTATAAGATATAGACACAACAAACAAATATTTCGTTGTAATCTCATAATAACATACCAGAAATAATACATCACATGAAAAAACATCCCAACTCTAAAATAATGTTAATATAATGTATAATATTAATATGATACAAAATATTAATATAATATATAATATTAATATAATATTGTCATAGTAAAAGATGTAGGCACAACAAAGAAATGCTACGTTGTTATCTCATAATAACATACCATACCTAGGTATGGGCAATATATGGTGTTTCCCACATGGGTAACGGATGGGCTTTCCAGCTATATCCCACATAAGCAATTTGGTGAGTCTTCCCACGTCACACCCGTCTGGGCTCACGTTGGATTTTTTAATGTGGGCAACAGGTAGTGGTTTCCAATTGGGTAACATAAGGGCTGCCAAGCTACATCCCACATTTGCAGCTAGTAGGTCTTCCCACATCAGACCCATGTGGGTTCATATGGGCTTTCCCGAAGTGGGTAACGTATGGTGTTTCCCACGAGGGTAACAAATGGGTTACCCAGCTATATCCCACATTGGCTAGTGCATTGTATCTTTAATTAGGACACAATTTGTTATCAAAATGCACGTTCTCCTTACGTTACCATGAAGTTTAAAACATGTACTGCATAAATAATTACCGAAGTTTAGCTTTAGCAGTAACCAGACCTGTCGTGTGAATAGGTCTTCACGGCTAAGTGGGATAGGGCGTCAGGCTAAGATAAGTGGTATCTGTAGTTTGCAGGTTCGATCTCAGGCTAGGGATAGGATTTAGTTTGAAATTGATGGGAAACTTCTAGGATAAGCATGGGCAATGTCCGGCTCTCCCAAGAGATACCCATCCACAAACTTTTTCTTAAAACTGTAGTGGGTCTCTTACGGGCATCCACGCGGAAAACACTGGACTGTAAACGGGTAAATGGTGGGAAACTAATGTGTTCTACCTTCAGGGGCCTGCATGGGCCCCACAAACTAGGGCCCATTTAGAATGAGCGTGGGCAGGTGCCGGGTTTCCCATGATAGATCCACGCAAACAAGTACCTAGGACCCATATGGGCGTTTCCATATGCGCCCCACTGGGATATAAGTGGTTAACTGTGAGGGAAAAGGTGCGTCTATCCTCTGGGAACCCATATGGGCTACACCATTTGGTGCCCATCTGGGATGTGAGTGAGCAGGTGCTGAGTTTCCCATATGGGATTCATTAAAAAAACGTACTTGGGCCTCATATGGGCTTTCCCACATGGCCACACCAATGGCGCTTCCCACCTGGGCCCAACGTACGTGACCCCATGCAGCTCCAGTGTCGCTCGGATTTCCACGGGTCTTGTACCTAATGTATTAATAACTAAAGTGATAAGCTAGTCCTCATTTAATAAATTTTTGTTTATTGTCCCTTTGTGTTCACGATAAAGTGTACTTTTTGTTTTTATTGTTCTCAGATTGAAAGCACTGAAGTAAAACCTTCTAGACCTGACGTGTCCAAAACTTTAGACAGATGCTCTGGCTTCGGCCCGTAGAATATACCTTCGGGCATTGATCCTTGGCCAGTTAAGCTTGAGACATTCAGAAACTCGGTCTAGCTCAGTGAAATAGAATTTTTAGTGCTTAACGTAATAGGGCGCCGCTTCTAGCACTTGCGACACGATGTGAAACAACAGAACGGAAGCTTCTGTCTGAGGTTTCGAGCAAGTTAATCCTCGAAGGGTTAATTTCATCGCACAGTCCAACGCGCCCATATCCTTAAAGTGTTCGTGTTGTGGAATTTCCACTTACGTCAGCTAGTTTAATCTAATTTAGCTTCTGGTTAAGTAAAGACTGGCTTATATCCAGTGTTTTGCTCCCCATACTTACTACTCAGTCTGAATATATTAAACTTTGAAGAACTTCACAGTTTTTCGAATTCTATTTTACTGTACATTAAGTTAAAGAACTTCACCAGTGACACTTACAGTACTAAACCATGGGCGTGACAGCTAACATTTTAAAAAATAAGCAGTTTGGTCGAAACTCGTTTGTGTTTATAGATGCCCAACATAACATTCAGAGGCCGTGTCCTTCGTATGGGCAGCAAGACACTGTCATGTGAACCCATGTATAAAAAATGAGCAGATGTTATCGTAGGTATGTATTGTTTACAGGCGACTATTTCTCCTTTGCCTTAAGAAAACCCTGGATGTTTATGAACAACGCACGGTTTTGGGACATTTGCAGCGAGCAAAAAAGCCTCTGCTTCATATCTCAGTTCCACACGATGGCTTGCAAACAGTTTCCCTTCGTGGTGATGAAGACGGTGCGGCTCCGTCTCCGGGACGTCGAACCTCTACTGCAGGACCCAAAGTAAGCATTTCATCTATAATTTTCTATTACTGGATGCAAACACTGTACTGCAGGACCCAAAGTAAGCATTTCATCTTTAATTTTCTATTGCGGGATACAATCACTCTACTGCAGGACCCATAGTAAGCATTTCATCTTTAATTTTCTATTGCGTGATGCAAACACTCTACTGCAGGACAGTAGTGTAAGCATTTCATCTATAATTTTCTATTGCGGCATGCAAACACTCTATTGCAGGACCCAAAGTAAGCATTTCATCTACAGTTGCAAGCATAATTAAGGGACAAAAATGAAAAAAATTCATATTTCAAAAACTGTACAAGGTTCAATGCTGAAATTTTGACACAAAAGAGGTATTGTGATACCAAATAATATGCTAAGAATTTATTATGATCCGAAGGATAAGAAAAAAGTTATGTATATTTAACTTTTAATTATGAATTTAGTGTGAGCAGAATTAAGGGACACTTTTCAAATATTGTAATTTAAATCTTCAGTAACCCCATTTTCTTGCGTTTCCAAAGAAGAAGAAGAAGACTGTGTACGTCATATGTAAACATTGCAAGTACTGCAAGCATGGCTACCCGGGAAAAAGTTGATAAATCTTTACGCATGAAAATTGTTAATTTACACATACAAAATCTCAGCATCAGGGCAATCGCAGAACAGGTAAATCGTTCAAAGAGTATCGTTGGAAGAATTGTGAAAAATTATGAAGATCTTGGACGTGTTTCGAGTGTTCGGAAACGTGGGAGGCCCAGAAAAACTTCTGCTAGGCTGGATAGGATCATCCAACGCACAGCATTAAAAGACCGTTTTGCTACTGCCTCTTCTATTTCTAGGCAAATGA
>LQNS02277242.1:3365399-3379490 GCA_001587735.2 Parhyale hawaiensis | reverse complement strand
AGTGGCATTTCCTCCAACTCAGGGGCTACCCGGAGCCCCAAACCCACAGCCGGCTCATACAAACAAAGAGGCGTCCGGTGGCCGGACAATGGGGGCGGCCTGATAACGCGCAGGCCACGCGCGTCAACACTCTAGTCAACATGGGCAAGAAAAGTGGTCTAAACAGTGAAGAAGAGATCAATGTGACCTCGCTTTTGGCTTCTGGTAAGACAACACTCGAATTTTTCAATAAATTACAGCGTGATCACCGAACAATTAAGGCTTATGCAATTGAAGGTAAGGCCACCCGGAAAACTCCGGATAGAGCCTCTACGAGGGAATTGACTGCTCGGGATTTGCGACATGTAAAGGTTTCTATGGCTAGAAAACAACTTTCTGCAAGTAAGGCAATATTAAATTTTGAAGACGCTGGAGCCCCAATACTAAGCAGAAAGACAAGATGTGAGGTTCTGCAGAAGCTAGGGAAAGTGAAAAAGGCGATTAAACGACCACTTCTCACAAAAACTCATGATGAAAATAGGGGCAAATGGGCTGAAGAGAACATGAAAACTGATTTCTCCAATGTCATATTTACTGACCAATGCAAGCCACTTTTGATGGTCCAGACGGATGTGCGTCTGGATGGGTTCTCCATGATCGACCTCAACAGACACGGCGCGTCAACAAGGTGGTGGAGGTATACTGTTTTGGGCTGGGATAGTGGGTGACACCCTTATCGGTCCACATGAAGTAGCAGGAGTTAAATTAAATGCAGAAAGGTACTGACAGTTTCGTGAAGCCAACTTGATTCCATGGCTTGATGAGCAGACTATAGCACTCAGATTCAAATTGGTATTCAGCACGATAACGCTCCTTCACACCGATCACGGTACACTGCTAACTGGCTTGCGGATGGAGGATTTAAATTAAAAAGGATTATGACCTGGCCAGCTAATAGCCCCGATTTAAATCCCATTGAGAGCCTCTGGGCAATGATCAAAAGGAAGGTCTATGAAGGTGGTCGGCAGTTTTCGAGCAAAGTAAGCCTGTGGAATGCAGTAAGAACAGCAGCAAATTCTATTCCACCATCTGAAATATCAAACCTGACAAAGTCTGTTGATATTCGCCTCATAAAAATAATGAAAAATGGAGGTTGCCATGTTCAAAATTAACTTGTTATGTTTACCACTACTGAACCCTTATTTCAGTGTTTACTGAATTATTTTGGTGATAATTTCTCGGTTTTGGACGTTTAATAAAAATATTCCTGTTCACTTGTATTTATTTCCTCTTCATGACGTTTTTATCAACTTGTTGCATAATCTGAGGTAACAGTAAAGAAACTCGTAAATAAGCAAATGCTTTGATAAACTTTGCCAATGGCTAAATATTTATTATACGGATGCTGTTTATGTTTTGCAACTTAGCCATACATTTTTTTAATATTGATACTTCGAATTTAAACACTCATCTTGAAAAAAAAGTAAAAAAAAAATTCTATTTGCACATAATCAAAAGTAACGTACTGTATATACACATGCTCAAATCTAAAACGAAAACATTATCACCTCTCTCACTTTGTTCGCGGGTGATAATTAACCCTCAGGTCAGCTTCCTAAGGCAGTGCAGTTAACAAAGTACATGAGAACTCGGGAAGTCGAGCGCGTGACAACCGCAGAGCTGCAGTGGCGATGCAAGGAAATCTGCATTCGGGGCTCATGGGCGGCGGGAGTAAAATGTGGAGGGGCTTCACAATGTGCACAAACATGTATGATGGTTGAACTGTGGGGTAACAATGCTGGTGGGAGGAGCCCGATGGGACCTAACTCTTCACTGAGCGGCTGAAATCTCTGCACTCCATTCATTCGTGCCGGAAGCGCGGTTTTGGCTGTCAGCACAAGTGTTATGACTTCGTTCTCTGTGGAATTTGGGACTCTGTTATGACGTCACATACTTTTGTTCACAAAATAATTGTAGTGGTTTATTACGGAGCATGACTGAAATTTTGGGAAGTTTAAAGGCATAATATATGAAAGCTAGTATTACCGTGCGTTATTAAGAGATTATGCACCATGATAAAAAAAAACTAAAACGGGCGATTACTTGAGTGGAGATTTGTTTATCGGCTGTCTTAGGACAAGTTCAATAAGACACCAAAATGAAACGTTCAAGCTTGACTTGTTGGAAACATTGCGCAGGTGCTCTGGCTTCGACCTGTTGAATGGTGTTTCAGGCAGTGACCCTTCATCGGTCGCTCTCGAAAGGGTCAGATGTTTCTCTGAGAAGTCGCGTCGTCGGTCGGCTCGAAGCAATCGACTGCCTCTCGGTGACGAAGTGACTGCGTTTCGGACGGAAAGCAACGGATTTAGCACTCTGGCACCGAGAGGCGAGGGGAAGTCCGGCGAAGGATTCTAAAATTGACTCTCACCACCAACTGCTTCTTCTGCTCCTCACACTACCAGTTCTTCAAAATTATAGAATTAAGGCAAAAGAAAGCCTTGTTTGCAGTATCCGCTGTATGCGAGACAATAAATGAACATTATCAATTTATTATTACCAGGAATATTATTATTTTATTATTAATATTACTCTGCTAACACTTGCAATACGGTTCAGGTTTGGGACAAGTCAAGCCTCGGATGTTTAATCTTGACTCCTAATCGAACGCACAATAATTGTTGTTTGCGCGCATAGGCATCATATGTATATATATATATATGGAAAACACAATGCCATCTCAAGACAATAATATATATATATATATTTATATATATATAAATATATATATATTATTGTCTTGAGATGGCATTGTGTTTTCCATATAGAGTTGATGAAAGTTTTTCGTCAGTTTGCAATTCTTGAGAGTCATATGCAACAGATTTTTGGGTAGGTACGTGTATGGAACTTCAGTCAGCTTATTAGGTCGTTGATGAATATGCGTGGCCATCTAACAGGTCGTATTAAGTGTAATATATGTATACATATGTACCGTATATATATAAGCGCAAATATGAACGCCCCTGGCACCCACCCCACCCCTTTTTATATATATATATATAGCGATCTGGGGCTTAAACTGTAAGCAATTATTCCTAAAAACTACGTTAAATGTCATCATCTGCTGTTAGCTGTAGTTTGACTATTACACCGAAAGAGCTAAAATCTACGGGTTAAAATATCCATCTTCTCGATAGTAAAACGCTCAAAACGGGCCGTTTCTGGCTTGATCCGTCCCTATCCCCGACACCAGGTTTTACTGGACTTTTGAAAACTCAAAAGTCATTGGGTTTTACTCTGTTTTACTGTATGTTTAATATACAGTAAAACATACATACAGTAAAACCCAGAAGACTTTTGAAAACTCTCTTAACATATATATATATATATATCAATTTAAGTTCCAGGTTATTCACGAAAACACCTCGCAGTAATCAAGGCTGCCACTCTTGGGAATTTTCCCCAGACCTTGGGAATTCCAGTGTGGCCCGTGGAATTAGCAAACGAATTCGGGGAATTTTACACTGTCATATAACTGAAAGTACACCATAGCCTACTGCTTATAATAATGTATGCATAGAGTTTCTGTTTATATTCTTTTATAACTCGGTGTGGAATTTTCTAGGGATCTGAGGAACCTTGGGACTCCGTCAGGGGAACTTGACAATTAGCTAACTGGCAGCGCCGCCTCTCTTGGTCGAGACTTGCATGAACTCAATCTCAACCACAGATCTCAACCTAGGAGGTTTAATAGCATTAAAGGTCTAATAATATTTAACCTCCTTGGTCAGTATATGGCTGGCTTGTGTATAGTGAGGTGGTGTGTCGGTGCAGCTATCACATCTGCCGCATAACTTTACAGTAATGCTGTGATTTACATCAGCTGCGACTGATATAAAACTCCATGCCCACAAATCTCTAATACCAAAACTTTTCGACATTTTCGTGAAGCTATGTAGATCATTTTTTATGTGAATGTTTGTATATATTTGTAATTCCAATGGAAAACGTTAAATTCAGATTAGGTTGGAAAAATTCTCAGAAAAGTCTGTTCTAATTTCGAAAATTTCATGCAGTGCTTTTAGTTCGTCCTCCAAGTGAAGTTATGAATCGCTTATGAGCGGAAGTGTCTCGTGCTATCGTGCGCCGGGTAGCGAAAAGTGCTTCTTATCTCCAATTCAGTATTCTGGTGGTATAAAAATGTTAGAGTTTTGAATGGAAGAAATATAATAAGAGTTAATGTTCTATTATTCTCATAGGAACATAATACCGTTAAATAAAGATAAGCATTAGCGTACGTGTTGGCATCAATGGCAGCGTTTGAACTTATCTTCAACTTTTTTAGACGCCTGCCTCTTCCTCCACACTTTCGCTAAGTACAACATGTAGCTAAATTTTTTAGTTCGCCTCTGTTCCGATTAATTATTTCATGTGCTGTGCACCTACGTGCATGGAATCACCTTTTTCTCTTAGGCCTACTATCATAATTTTGCATAACCTCTCCTTCTATGGAAACACCATGTTGTCATTATAGATTCTTCTCTGACCTAAAAATCAGGTATTTAGTTAGCTAGAAACATGCACTAGTGGGTAGGAGCTTTGGTCAGCTCATAGCGCTTATTTTATTGCAACTCGCAACGCAAGTGTTCGCCCACGGTCAGTAATAAATCTCTTTAAACACACATTCGTTCACGACCACCCCTTGACGACTCTCGTTGCGCTTACACATCCTATAACGATGCGGTTTGCAGACTCACATGGGTTAAATCCTTACCAAACTTGCTACCTCTGAGCTTTCTCGTTTTTTACGCAAGTGCTTCAACAAACTTGCTACCTCTAAAGCGTTCTCCTTCCTTGTGCGCTGAATTGATTCAACTAACACCCTACCACTGAGCTTTCTCCTTTGCCACCTAAAGGATTCAACGATCTAGCTACCACTAAGCGCTTACCCAATTCAACTATGAATAGGAGGAATATGTTCCTGAAGATAAAATTTTGTCAACAGCTACTGTCTTAAGGCCGGTTCCCACTTGCTGACCTGGAAGCCAAGAATGTGGCTGGCAGCCAGTCTCCACGCCTTGCAAGCATACCTGATCGGCTTGCAAGCTTGGCTTGTAGCTTGGCTCGCAAGCCAGTTGTGGCTATGCTTGCATCTCAGTTCCCAGTTGACTGTATGGATGATGGTGAACCGTCGGACACTTGCTGCTACCAGGCGAAGGCGCAAAAAACGAAAAGTGTGGGTGAAGCCCTTCTTTCATACTCGGTGCACTCCTCGTCGATTTGGGCCCACATTTCTGCTATCACTTTGGGCTTCTTGTGGTCAGGAAGCTGCTTGTCCAATATCGCGGTAAATTTTGCCACCTCGTCACACACGTGTTGAAACTTTTTAAAGTTAACTACCACTTTTGGCGCCATTTTACATTAGAAATAACACTGTAATAATGTTAATTCATCACCGGAAATTCAATAAGACTGATGTGGCTGCCAGCAAACAATGAAAGGATTTATTTATTTATTTATTGCTGGCTGCTACCTGAAGGATACAAGCACGAAGCAAGGAGTAAAATCTTTGGCTGGGAGCGCGTCGATGATCGGCTAACAGCCTAAAAAACGAGCTTCAAGCACAATTTGAGCTGCAAGCGTGTTTATTGGCTGCCAACTCAAGTGGAAATCGACTTTTGGTGCATATGACAAGTAAAAGGATGAATTATAATTGTTAGACGGTCCTGTGATGTAGCGTAGCCGAGTAGTAGTACCTACTGCATGTAGAGATAGATAAAGTACTTGCGCATTAATTGTACAAAAATCATCCTGGAATTCATGTAATGAAGGCTGTTTCACGGTCTCTTGTATGGGATCCGAAAACCGACGACACGGAAAATATTGTTAAGACGTGTCCTGTTTGTCAACAAAATTCTGCACTTACCCATCAAGCTATTAAAATTCAGTGGCCTTTTCCCGAATATAAATGGAGTCGTTTACACATAGATCGTTTCTTAGCAGAGAACAGAGTATTTCTCCCTGTAATTGATGCACTAACTAAGAATACAGAGTGTGAAGTAACACGTTCAGTCTCACGTGCGGATACCAACACGGTATTACGTACAATTTTCAGTAGAAATGGCCTGACGGACACAATCGTGTATCATAATATTGAAGAAGTTTCACGTCTGAGGAGTTTCAGATTTTTCTTACTATTAATGGAACTAGTCATTTAACGTCAGCAGGTCCCTTTTTAAATGGACAAGCTGAAAGCGCTGTTCAAGTAATGAAAGATCTCTTAAGACTTAACCCACATGGTAACATGAGTACGCGATTACCGAACATCCACCTGTATAATCGAAACACACTGCATTGTACAACTGGTATAGCTCCGTCTGTGGCTCTTAATGTTATATTGTGCATTACTGGTGAGGACAGGCTGAATCCCAGGCACGCTAGGAAAAAACTTAAGTTGATTGATATTTCTACTTTTTGTTGGTGATGATGTACTAGCTCTGAATTTACGAGATGGCAACAAGTGGCTCCAAACTGTTGTAACAAAATACTTGGCGTCAATACCTATGAGGCATACGTTGAAGACAATGATAAAACCTTGAAAAGACACCTAGAGCAACTTTTGATTCGTAAAGTATCTACTAACAGTTCATTTGAAAATGATGCGCCCGCCATCTCAAACGTTCCTCACTATTTTCTGAGTACAGATTCGACTACCAGTAACACCGTTCCTACGATGAACAAAATAATGTTCTGTAGACTCGAATCACTACTCTCTGCCGATGAAACGTTCTTTGCGAGTAAGAAAACTAGTCGAGAAGTATCAGTGTAAACCTTAGGCTGTGCACAATCTAAAGATGAGTGTGTGTTATACGCATGTGCGATTTGCACATACAACATTCTTGGGTGCTAGCTGTAAGATCCAAATGCTTAGACGCATTCCAGGTCTCATTTAAAATCATGTGGACGGACGTTACCACCGACCGTCTACAGGTCAGACTCAGCTAAGCAAGGCAATAAGGTAGGGTATATTTTCCATGCCAAATATGTTCGCTTTCCAGCATCGTTAATGTGAGTGATAGGCAGCTATCCTCAATGACCTTCCGGCCAGAGCCTACAGTATATGTTAAAAGGTGTTTTTCTCAAAATCCGTAACCAGAGATTCCAAGAGATTTGCTAGTCTTATATACACACAGATAATTTACAGGTGAGCTAAGTTAGAGTTCCGACCCTAAGTCCGCTGAAAATTATCTGCATCCATATGAGCCCTGATATAACGTGCATTTAAACTGCTTCTGCAAGAAACAGTCCTGCATTCAGTAATCTGTATCTGCAAATCGCATTCATTCTGAAGTAGACCTTCGTACCTTGATGTCTGCCTCTCACAAGTAGTATATGCTTGCTACTTATACTTGGATTATATTTTTATGTATCTTGTATACTAACCTGTAAATATGTAAACTTGAATATCTTTACGATATTCCCTACCATTCTGCACAGGTAGGTAGCCTGTACTTAATATTACTGCATTGAAGTTAACCCTCACAACCAAGTACGGGGACGAACTCAAATAGAACTCCTCTACGTACGCAAAGAAATACTCCACACCAAGAATATCTAATCTAATACTAAGAATGACCGTCGTGTGTTTATATATAAATATATTTATATGTTTGGTGTCACGCTCTTAACGAAATAAATAGGCGGAATTTAGCCCAGGTTGGAGTCTCTGGTTGTCCTCTCAAGCTCCATTGAAAGTGATGGGCAGAAAATAGGCCGGGTTGCAGAAGATGGCAAACGAATCTTAAGCAGGCACAGTTGAAATTCCAACAATGAAGATATCGCAGGCTTAGTCTGCTTTTTACGAGTATTAGCTTCTCCATACATCGAATCTTCGGCAAAGTATTAGGCGACCTTATGTCTGAATGCACTTCTTGCATTGCCGAAGTTGAAATCGTAGCACTAAAGATATCTGAAGCTTCCGTGTGCACTCTCATGCTTCTTGATTTGTAGTTTCTTCCCACAGATGATTTCGTTGCATGAGCCATTCTACCCATTTCGATGCAATTGTCAATGAAACCGACGAAACATAAGTTTTCACGGGCAGTAGACAATTATTTCTTCTAGCTTATTGTTTTCCTCTGACGAAGCAGTTTTCTCTTCATAGGTCAAAATTTGAGCACCTCAAATCAAGGAGCTTCAATAGAGAAGAGGGAGCCTTGTGGCCCAGTTACAGACTTGCCAGCGAATCAACCAGATATCTTATAGTTGTGAGACGCTCATTGGAGGGAAAGACGGGGGAGCAGCAGACGAACCGATTTACTGATATGCGATTGGTGCTTACCCGACTGGTTGCCGCCATCAGAGACTCAACTGATATGCGATTGGTGCATACAACAACAGGCTGACAGCTATAAGAGACTCTTGAGCTTCAACGAGCTAGGCTACTGGCTCCCTCCTCTATACAAGCTCCTTGCCTCAAATGAAACAGATATTTGAGGTGGAAAGACGGTATCAACTGTATCTTTGCTACGGAACGAACACATTCTACCTGTATAAGCTGCTATTTTGTTCAGGTTTGTTGGAGTGTTTTACGCAAGATGTTACTTCTGCCTGTCTACATAGAAGACCTAAGGATGCCAGCACGACTAAGGATAAATGAAGAATAGAAGAAAATTAAGAAGCAATTAAGAGAAGAGGAGATTCCGCACCAGCATAAAGGCATTAGGCAAACGTATAGGTTATTGCGTGAATTTTTCACGCACGGGTCCACTAGTTATATAAATAAAGTTCACAGAGTTTTAGCATAATGAAAATTGTTCAGTCCACTGAGGCGGATTATGGGTTGGGAGGACCAAACGTCAGTCGCTTCTAGTTACATGTTGTGAGGTACTGTTTTCGTATTTCAAACATTGACAATAGTAGTTTTCTGCTGTTATTTGTTAATAGACTGACCGTGTAATTACATTTGTATCAGCTGAAGCAGGCTGCAGTTAGACTTTCAGTGTCACCCGTGCTACCCCGACCTCCAATGCGACACAGGTTGGGTAAAGCCCGCTGCAGACGAGAGTCGAAACACGGCAACGTTTCTCCTTACTCATCCGATTTTGTCGCAACAGTACCTGTCTTCGGCTACGCCAGATTTCCAAAATAGCTAAAGATCTACGCTGCCATTGCACAATTTTTTCTACGGCAAGTGCCAACGGCGCAGTTTGGAAAATCTCTCTTAATCATACAAGTTAAGATGTAGTCACGGTCACAGACACTTTTGTCCTAGGAAAGTGAAACGTTCTTACTTTTCGACTCTCGTCAGCCGCGGGCTTAACACCGACGACCTTGAAGTAATTATCTCGGAGGAGGGAGCGCTACAGACCAGCCCTTTACTCATAAGTGAAGCCAACTAAGCTACCGAGGCAGGCAGCTACCGAGGCATAAAAATAACGTGTAACATAGGAATTAATTCACATTTACTACCCCAGAAAAGGAACCGGATTTCAGATTTGCTTTCTAAATTAAATGAAATAAAGTTCAAACCTTCAGGCTACTGATGAGAAGAGAAAAAGGAAAATTTTTGGACATGGAACCAAATTACAAGGTTGAAATGAAGAGAAATGCTCACCGAAGCTGCTGCCAGCCGCAGTCACCGTGGAAGCCGCAGCCATCTTCAGCCAGTCGTTGCGCGCAGTCATGGCTGTGCATGTACACCAACAGCTGTGCTTGCCCCAATGTGATATGCACATGGTTTTAGCGTACAGTAGCAGCATCTATCAATGAGCGATCACGCCTCCCTCTTGTGACCACCTCAAGTGGTCAGAAATGACCCCATTTAGTAAAAAAATGTGTTAGTTTGTTGGCTCGCTGACGACTCCTATTCTGCTTAGCCTTTAAAGTGTCAGTATATTCTTTGGCAGCATGGTGATATCTTATTTCTAAATATTTTGATGCTATTGATTTTATTAATAGGAGTCGATGGTTCGTAAATTTAGAATTAGTTACGCAGTAATTCAAGGTGTTAAGGATATCCTGTCCTAGGCATGCAGATAAGACTTCCTTTGCGTTTTTAAATATTTCAAACACTCTCATTTGTTCAGTTGCGGTCCTGGTATTTCTACGGTACATAATTTCGGCTTTTAAGCAGACTTCAACCACATCATCAGAAGGAACAATAAGACCACCTTTTTATTTGAGCTCAATGAGTTTTGTGAACTGACTACTATAATGAGTTTCTGAAATCATTGCAGCGACGCAAGCTTCGCATTGCACGGCTGCCCGCAATTTTTTCACCACAAATCCGGCGATATAAGCTACTATGTTCTAAAAATAAATGGACGCGTTAAAATCGAATTCCGTGTCCAAGTCGTCGTCTATATCAAAGTTATCGGTGCTTTCAAATTCTGCTTCTACATCTAATGCTAATTTATTTTTAGAGCATGAGCGATTTAATGTCTGAACATAATGACTATGAAGTTGCTTGCTTTTGGTGTTGATTTTTGTGCACTTTAGTATTGGAATTTCTTCTAAAGGCAAACAATTACCCCGCATAACGTCTTGTAATTCATTGTGAACTAATAGTTTTCTGTAAGCTGATGCAAACTGTCGGGCATTAGGGTTATTATTAGCAACACCATGACTACGTATTTCCATAAAAATGTTCTAAGTAGTCTTAGCTTATTTTATAAGAGGTCAAGTAGTAGCCAAATGTAAACCACCAGAAGACGGTAGCTCATGAAGTTTCTGCACGTAATTCCACCTGATTGTATTACCATCGCCATCTACAACGAATTTCTTGTCACCTATCGTATTCCTTACCAATTTAATCATATGACAGGGATCCAGGCTCTCCATCGATAGGGTGAGAAAAGTATGGGATAATGTTATCTAATTCAATGCTGCAGCCCAGTTCTTTCGCCATAGTAATATTTGCAGATGGACCATCAAATGTAAGAGTACGAATCGATACGCCGCTCTCATGCAGTCTGGAAATACAATCAAGTACAAGCGTTTTACGTTCTCGGCCATTTTCTCATATGAATACTCAAATATGGCAAAATTTCAAATCTATATTTTCTCCCAACTAGTACATCAACCTGAAAGAAAACTTGCAGCAAAACAAAATGCAAGACCGTCGATGTTTGAGCCATGGGTTTATTGAATAGGGCACAGATGATCAAACCAGGTCCTAAAATTGAGAAAAATTGCCCGAAGTGGTAAATTTTGTGAACAACCTAACCTTAAATAAAAAATGGCTTAACTTCAAAGAGACATTTACTAGGAGAAAATGTTAAAACTGTATATTTTCAATCGATACTAACCCATATGCTAATATACTATGCATTACTAGAGTTCAGGTTCTTTTTTGTATAAAATATTTTAACTTACAGGCTCAACTTATGATGGCCCTTGTACACACCACATCCAGCCATGAGACTAAACGTTAAATATCGCGCATCACTGGCGTACTTGTATCTCATTTTGCACTACATAATATATAACACCATCCGTAAATGTAACTACCGTGGAAGTAAGAAATATAGGTGCATAAAATTATTTATACAGATACAATACAAAATATGCAGTAGTGATTTGTATATATATATATATATTTGTGATTTGTATATATATATTTGTACATATAATATATATAAGTTAAATTACCATATAAAAATATTATGTCATGCATATCAAATGACACTCAACATTAAATTGTATTGTATCAGCTAACTATCGCCTAAAATGCGAAAGTGTGAAGGATCCTTTTTAAACTAGGCTAACTGTCATCAGAAGAAATTGCGTCCATAGCAACTGCTGCCCATAAACACAACATTTTTATGCATCGTATGGTAAGTGAAAACAATTAACCGTGGAATTTCCACGAGTCCCGCTAGTTAATCTTAATCCACATATACCTACCATAATTTTTTGGGGTAACATTTACAAGCACTTCAACTAAACTAGCAAGCTACAACTACATCTTATCGTGATTTAGATTAGATTAGATAGGCGGCAGTAGAAGAATCAAGAGGCCCATTTTCAAAGAGACACCGAAACTTACGCCCCAGCCATCTATGAGATATTGCCATTATGTTAATAAGATATAAAAGACTGGGGAAAAGAGAAGAAAAAAAAAGAGGAGAGAGAAGAGTCTCAGCAAAAGAGACGATCATCAACGCTCGCAATCACGGCCAATAGCCGCTGATATGCTGAGTTAAAGATGTCAGACAGCGTAGTTGATGTGGAAGGAAAAAGACGGATATAGGAAGACTCGGGGGCTTTGGCCGGTAAGGGTGTGCGACCCCGGGAGGAGGAAACTTTAGTCGTGGGGGATGTCTCTCCCAATGCGTGTCGAGACGATTTTTAAACACATTTACTGATTCCGCTCTTACAACATCGGAAGGGAGTCTATTCCAAATGCTGACGATGAAATACGGAAAGAACTGCTGACTTAAGGTCGTTCTTCGAGCTTTATGGTTGAGTTTTTGACCGTTGTACCGCAAGCGATCATTGAGGTCTCTTTCAAAGAGTAAGAGTCCTGTACTAGTTACGTCGTTGAATCCATTCAAATACTTGAATGTTTCTATTAGTTGCCTTCTGAGTCGTCTTTGCTCGAGAGATATCAGACCCAGTTCCTTTAAGCGACATTCATACGGCTTGTTTCGCAGCTGAGGCATCAATTTTGTTGCTCTGTGTTGGACTCTTCCCATGTTATTGATATATTTGCACAGATATGGCGATCAAAATTAAACAGCAAATTCTAAGTGTGGCCGCACTTATGCCTTGTACAAGGGAACGATGATGTCCTTGGACTTGTATTCAAAATATCTGGTGATGAATCCCTGAACTCTGCTTGCCATTTTCACATTCCTTTGAACTTGCTGACTGTGCTGTAGTTTGTTTGTAATTATGACTCCTAAGTCACGTTGTTGGGTGACAGGGTCAATATCCGTCCCATTCATTTTCAATGGAGTTGAAAGGTTCACGAGCCCTACGTGCATTACTGAGCATTTATCGACATTAGAGCTCATCTTAAACGTTCTGCTCCATTCCATGAGGTGGTCAAGGTTTTGTTGGAGCTCGGCTTTTTTTCGTGGCAGGATGACATAGTTTTGTATCATCTGCAAATTTACTGATTTTACTACGGATGTTAAGATCCAGATCATTGATGTAAATTGGGAACAGAAGTGTTCCAAGAACTCTACCTTGTGCAACCCCTGATGAAACCTGCGTCCCGTCGCTCGTTTCTCCTTCAAGCTTCTCTCGCTGCTGCCGACCCGTACGCCATGCCCCCATCCACCGTAAATTGTCACCCTGGATGCCATGGGCTTCCAATTTTTTCATTAGCCGTTGATGGGGAACTTTATCAAAAGCTTTTTGGAAGTCTAGATACACAAGGTCCACACCTTTCTCTTCATCTCTAATATCCGTTACTTTTGAGAAAATGTCCTTAAGATTTGATAAGAAGCTTCTTCCATTTCGGAAGCCATACTGAGAGTCGGATATAAATAAAAATAAAATAAATAAAAAGCATTTATTTTTCTCATAAGGTACTGTGGCCGACAAGATTAGGACACAGCGCCTGAGGTTTTCATGATTAAAGCTAACTTAAGAATAATACTAAACATTAGCATCAGAGAGTTAAACATAATTATGGTCTGCTGAGAGTCACTGGCACAATGCCTACACATTGTGAATGAGATGATAAGAGAAACGTAGGCTACACAGAGTTAAAGCAGAATAGGTTTCTTGGGAGTTTGTAGTATTGTTTGTAAAATACAGTTGGCCAGAGAAAAGAGAATCGAGAAAAGGAATTTTAGATTTTTCTTTTTAGAGCATGAATGGTAGCGTACAGAAAACAGACAGCTAAGGCTGGGTGTAGCGAACTAATTAACACCAGTTAGCACGGTTAAAGGTAATTCAAAATAGGGAGAAAAGTGGGATGTGAAATTTAGAAGATATTGGTCAGATAGCCCTCTTCAAGAGTGAAAGAGAAAAGGACATACATTCCAGGAAATAAAAATAAAGTCTAAAGACAATGCAGTTAGATTTACAGTGCACAATATGATATAATAAGAGAAGAGAGGAAATGTAAAACTAGACATACTATACAGCCTAACAAAAGAA
>LQNS02277242.1:3319796-3337926 GCA_001587735.2 Parhyale hawaiensis | reverse complement strand
CAATGAAGAAAAGAAGAAAATTAAGAAGCAAATAAGAGAAGAGGAGATTCCGCACCGGCCTAGAGGCATTAGGCAAACGTATAGGTTATTGCGTGAATTCTTCACGCACGGGTCCTCTAGTCTATTGATATTTCAGCACTGATGATGGAATTTTAGCTGTCAGAACGCTTGCGTTTTAGAAAATGACTCTTTTTACCTTGGTTCTCTTATTTATTCTTAGTTTTAGATTTCCTAGAAATCGTTCTGTTGGTTTTACTTGAGAGGAGAGTCGGCCAGCAATTCTTCAAGCAGCAAATGCTATGCCCCATAACTTAGATGTAGTTGGTTCGATCAGTCTATGATTTTTGCATGCAAAAACTTGTGACTGAGAGCCATTATTTGTAGGTAATGTGAACATTTATTCTGCAGTATATTAATTACAGGCGGCAGTAGAAACTTATAAATATTTAAAATCCCGCGCATGTTTCTTTCTAAATAACGAAAATTATGAGTTACTTGGGCCATACCCGTATAGTCGTGATACTGTTATGGAGCAGATACTCAAGCTTCCTTTTAAAAATCAAAGGACAAAACCATCGTTCCGATCAAAAGTGGCAACGCAGCAGTGGAAACGAAATTTTCCAATACCTTCACCGTTTGGAGCGCAAGGTTGTTCAGCAAAATGACCCCATCGTAATCGAAACCCCGCTAACACTGGAGTTGTGAAATTAAAAGCTTACTGGACTGATACTTTCTTCTGTAAGTTCGTAGCAACTGAAGTCCACGGACGTTGAACTAACGTTTACGTTACTAATCCATGGTTCCAGTTGGCTTTCTCAGTGGCTGAGGCAAGAATATAGAATTCGATGATTTTGAGTTCTTATTTAACGCCAGTATTCGCATTCAGCCAATAGAAAACGAATTATTACCTCCGCCAAGGAGGTTATGTTTTCGTCGTGTTTGTCTCTCTGTCTGTCACCAAGATAACTCAAAAAGTTACAAACCGATTTGGATGAAATTTCCAGGGATTGTGAGGTATGTTAGGAGGATCAGATGATTAACTTTTGGTAAAGATATGTCCATCCGTTTGTTTGTTTGTTTGTTTGTTTGTTTGTCTAGCTCCTTTTTCTTGATGCCATAACTCAAAAAGTTATGGATGGATTTTTAAGAAATTAACATGAGTTGTTTTTTATAACAAAAAGTATATGACCCAATTTTGGTAATGATACGTTTATTCATTCGTTCGTTTGTAACTGTTTTTGATTTTACGCTTGTTAGCACAATAATTCAAAAAATAATGAATGGATCTTTATGAAACTCATAGGAGTTGTTAATATTGTTAAAAGACATAAATGATGAAATTTTGGTGCAGATCGGTTTGTTCGTTTGTATGTTTGACTTATGTTTGTCATAACATTTGTTAACGCTATAACTCTAAAAGTCATGAACAGATCTTCAAGAAAATTAAACAAGCTGTTATTAATATGAAAAGGCACAAATGATTAGATTTTGGAGTTTATACAAAGAAAATTATGGTTTCAGAACCAATTTGAAATTTTTGCTACCGTTGCCTCACTTGGCGGAGGTATGCGCTCTCAGAGTGCTCTAGTTATTACTAAATCACACCAGACTGGCGACGTAGGAACGGAGAAACTCCATGAGGCTGACAAAGCCCCACGCAACCAGCCCAGGAAGTAGAGAAAAAAGTAAAAAAAAAAAAGAAAGAGAAAATCCGAGATCACAGAATAGCTCTGTGTACAGGTCGCTTAAAGCTGCCAATACCCGCAACAGCAAAGACAGAGCCATCAAGACCATTCTAAACATCCAAACATGATGGAAAAACTAACGAGAATCCTGACCCGTACGGCATCGTAACGGTTCCAAGGCAAATTCATGAAAAGCACTAGTAGGCCGGGTATACCTCACCCGAATAAATGGCTCCGGAAGAAAATCAGACAGTGGATGACTAGGGCAGTTATAAATTTTAAATAAAAAGCAGACCCCACCAGCTCTGCGATGAAGCGCCAGATCACAAGGCACAACACCATCCAGCATGAACGTACATCGACGAACCACTTTTTCAAGCAAACACTGATGGCAATCGGCAGCCGAACCCCAGACTACGGAGCAGTATTCCAGAATAGAGAAGACATAGCAATTAAAACAGCGACGTGTCAGTTCTACCGAGCCAAACACGCTCCAAGCACGCATCATAAGACCAATTTTCTGCGATGCACGAAGGGCAACCGAAGGAATGTAGGGCTCAAACGTCAACTTTGGATCAAAATTGACTCCCAAGATTACCAAGTCATCAACCACAGGAAATGAAACAACATCCAGTAGGAGTACAGGAAAAGGAGGTCCCACTGTACGCGACCTGGACACGAGCATGGTCTTAGTCTTGCCCGCACTTAGCCTCATCCCCCACCTAAAACACCAGGAGTCAATCACTTCCAAATCATGCTGAATTGATTCTGAAACATTCAACCTATCACTAAGCTTATTGCAAAGAGCCAGCGAGGTAACATCAGCAACGTAACCAACAAGTAAATTATTAACAAGATCAAACAGGTCCGTTGTATATACAATGAATAACAAAGTGCCCAGAACACTACCCTGTGGGACACTAGACACCACGTCCAAAAACTCACTCCTCTTCCCATCAACAAGTACACATTGACGTCTGTCAGATAAAAACTGAGTAATTACCGCAAAAACTGAACCACCAATACTCATCAATCTCAGCTTATGGAGCAGCCCAAGGTGATTCACGCGATCAAAAGCAGCCCTGAATTCAAGCTGTACCAACCTTGCCTCATGACCCACATCAAGAGCCAGCTGCAACACTTGAGAAATATGAAGAAGAACATCACAAGTTCCCAAGCCTTTACGAAAACCATACTGTGCTGGGGAAGGACACCCTGTTTCTCAAGAAAGCGCAACAAAAGGTCTGCCTTGGAAGCGGGGTCCACAACAAGATCAACATCATCACCAATTAAAGAGGGGAGGGGGGGGGCAGAAGAGTGCACACTAAGCACAGCGCTTTTCAAGGTGGACCACCACTTATGAGCGCGAACAGATGAAGTTAACAAATCCCTGGACCTCAAATTGTGCTCCCTCTCAGCTTCCTCATAAGTAGCACCAGCCCGACGCCGCTGTTCCCTGAAAAGCTGAAAGTCAACATCAGTCCGGCTAGTACGCCTACGGGCATATGCCTCCCGCTTCAACTGGTGCGCCCTCCTACAGGCATCATCAAACCAAGGTTCATCGCACGTCCTAACCGTTATGAAGCGGGAAGGGACATAAGGCGCGCACCATGTCAGAGAGAAGCCGATCCAAAGTAGACCCAGGATCAGTAGACTCCCTCACAACACCCCAAGGTAGCTCAAGAATGGCACCAGAGACGGCATCCCAATTCACTCTGGACTTCAAAAATATTTCACGCCTAACAGTGACTCTGGGGACCCGCTGATGAACCTGCAGCGTCGCAGATAGGGCACCATGGTCCGAGGAACCAATGGGAGACACCACTGACACTCCAACCAAATCAGGAACATCGGTCATCAGCAGGTCAAGAACACCTCCCATCAAATGGGTGGGACCCTCAACGAACTGCTCACAATCAGAGGCACTCGCGAAATCGAAGGCTGCATTGCCATGGCAATTCGTCCTCCCAGAGCGTAACCATTCCACATAGTGATAATTTAAATCACCCATAAAGACAAAATCCGAACGCCTATCCGACGACTGAATCCTAGCCATTGCATCTAAGAGGTACATGATAAAAATAAGATTGCCCTACGTATGGTTTAAATCAATATTTCAACTGCAATAGAATTCTACAAGTGAATGGAAAATCAAATTATATGTTTACCTCGCCAAGGAGATTATGTTTTCGTCGTGTTTGTCTGTCTGTCTATCATCAAGATGACTCAAAAAGTTATGAACCGGTTTGGATGAAATTTACAGGAATTATTAGGTATGTTAGGTGGAACAGATGATTAACTTTTGGTACAGATATTTCCATCCGTTTGTTGGTGTTTTTGTCTGCCTCATTTTTCTTGATGCCATAACTCAAAAAGTTATGGATGAATTTTGATAAAATTAACATGAATTGTTAGGTATATAACAAAGAGTATATGACCAAATTTTGGTAATTATCCGTTGGTTCGTTCGTTCGTTTGTCACTGTTTTAATTTTATGCTGGTTAGCACAATAACTCAAAAAGTAATGAATGGATCTATATGAAATTTATAGGGTTTGTTAGTAACGTTTGAAGACGTAAATGATCAAATTTTGGTGCAAATCGGTGAGTCCGTTTATATGTTTGACTTATGTTTGTCACAACGTTTGTTAACAGTATAAATCAAAAAGTTATGAACGGATCTTCAAGAAAATTGAACGAGCTGTTATTGATATAAAAAGGCACAAATGATTAGATTTTGGAGTTTATACAAAGAAAATTATTATTTCAGAGCCAATTTGAATTTTTTCTACCGTTGCCTCACTTGGCGGAGGTATGCTCTCTCAGAGTGCTCAAGTTTAATAATTGTTCCGCATTTATCCGTTTATATCCTGGTAGCAGCAGGCTTGCATGCTCGGCTAATGGCACTGAAGGTCAAGGGTTCGGTAAGATGCCTGGTAAGCGTTCTTTGTGTCGCTTGGTGAGCTTGGCTGTCAATATCACTACATGACGCCGGACATTAGTAGACATTGTTAGCAAATTGGAAGCTTGTTATCTATTTACGCTGCACGTTTAATTAGCAAAGAAGATGCGATTTCTGCCCTTTTTCGAATTGGAATTGTCGTCGCTCGCTGCTCGCATTTGAATTAATTGTCGTCACTCGATACTCGCATTTGAATTAGTTGTCGTCGCTCGCTACTCGCATTTGAATTAATTGTCGTCGCTCGCTACTCGCATTTGAATTAGTTGTCGTCGCTCGCTACTCGCATTTGAATTAATTGTCGTCGCTCGCTACTCACATTTGAATCAGTTGTCGTCGCTCGCTACTCGCATTTGAATTAATTGTCGTCGCTCGCTACTCGCATTTGAATTAGTTGTCGTCGCTCGCTACTCGCATTTGAATTAATTGTCGTCGCTCGCTACTCGCATTTGAATTAATTGTCGTCGCTCGCTACTCGCATTTGATATTTGAAATTGAATTCCAGCAAACTGACTTCATTGTGGTCTTTGCTTCACTAATGCATCCTCAGTGCCATGCAAAGTATTCCCACTTAAGACTTACTTGCAGTATCTTCGTTTCTTGCTGTAAATGACTTCAAGTCTCATATTGAATCAATAGGTCAGCCTGCCATAATATTCTGTCAAAAGGGGCCTGGGCCAAACAGCTTGGCTAAGTTATCTATTGAACCATCTGTCGTGCTATTGTATAACTTGGCGGCCAATTGTTCGCCATGTTATGGTTCCTATTGTCTGGATGACTTGACCACACTACACTTTTACGCAGATACCTGATGCGAGACTCGCACGTCCTTCATTCTGCCGTATCTACGCTACCGAGTTAAAACATGTATCGAAATCACAGCGAGCAGCACATCCTAGCAACCAGTTGGGTGTGCAAATGCGTATGTGGCCCCGGTACTGCTCTACGCTGAGCGTACTGCCGTACGAAAACAATTAATATATATATATATATTTAAATATATATTTTCTGTTGTTGTTGTGGAAATTAGAGGCTTCAGGATTTTTTTTTTTAATTCGTATAAAGAACAAACCAGCATCGAGTGGTAAGTGCTCTGATCCTAAACTCCATTATGAGCTGGCTTTGTACGCAAGGGCTTACTTAATACGCCTATCCGATTCATTACAAGTGAGATAGGATTTTTTCCTGAATAGTTAGTTTGTCCGACTTAGGAACTATTGCGTGGGGGAATAAAACTCAGTGAATAGTGCAGATGATATATTGGCGAACATTCGAATACATATCAAGTCTTTATAAAGGCCCGCGCTTAACAAATCTGCTTTGCTGCATCCGAAAACCAAGAACCAATTATTAGCAGCACCCAGAGACTGTGAGCAACTACTGCAAATTCGTGGACACTGCTGCAACTTGAAGCGAGGATGTGCAGCCCGCAAGTCGTTCGCGCTACCGAATTCAATGATGTATCGGAAGGACGTGCGAACTACACATCCTCGCATCCAAGTTGTGGGTATGGGATGCTAGTGTGGCTCCGGCACAACACGTACTACAGCTGAGTTTAGCAATTTCCCGAATTGTAGAGGGGGGGGCTCTTCCATGTGCAGTTGTGCAGTTCCAGAAGCGCATCCTAAGGCAGCGGTTCCCTATCCACCCCATGCCTACGGCCATCAACTGAACAAAAGCATTTCCTGGACCATTTCAGTTTTTTGAAACCACTTAACCCTCTGCCGGCGTATTACCGTGCATGGTCCTTACTATAATGCTATTCCAACAGGGGCGCTTTTCAGCCACCCAATAAATGGTGAAAGATTGCCAGCACGTATTCCAAATAGCAATAATATCGTAAAACGAATAACCATTTTGCTCTGATTAAAGTCCAAGTAATGTAAAAAATTAACCAGTCATTTTTAGTTTGTTGAGAAATACAACGGAAATCAAGTGAGCAGCCGTGAAACCCATGATGGCCACTGACCACCGTACAGAAACGGGTCGAATCCAGAGCCCACGCTTGAAGTTTCGACGATTCAAGCCTCCATGGCATAATTTTAGCGTCCGGTCGCACGGGCTATTATTGCTCAAGTATTTGACGTCACGTTGAGAAAGACTGAGCTGAGCAGTTCCCGAAACGTATTGGGCCTGAGCAACATAATGAGAAACGAAAAATGCAATACGTTTCAATTGTTGTTATGAGAGAAAATCAAAAGTAACACCTGAAAAATACTCAAAGCTAACAGAAAAGAAATGCAGGGTTAAATATCAAGCCCTGCAGCCGAGGAAATTGCTGTTGAAATATTTTCAAAAGCTTGCCCAGTTTTCGACATGGCACTGAAGGGATCGGCTAATTCAGGTTATAGTCTTCTCTGCTGATAAAATGAGCGTATATATGGAAAGTATCTTACCTAGGTATGAAGACATGAAAATAACGGTTCATTGCTAAAGTGACCAATTTGACTGAAGCAGGAAGTTGTAAAGTGCTGGGCGTAAGGGAGGTTGCCGCTGAAGATTGGTCTATAACAAAGCATATTGCGCCAACTATACTCAATTCAGTTGGGCATGGCCGAATTCCTCTACGTGTCTCCAATTATATATGCATCGCTGAGATTCTGTTCATCCCGTATCTTAGCCCCACCTACTACCTGCATGTAGAGAAATCTCAGAAATATCCATAGAATCGGCCACACTGTAGAGAAATTTGACCAGGCCTAAAATGCCTTGATAACATGGTCAGGGCATAGTGTGGTATTAAGCAACTCGTAAAGGTAAAGATAAAGTCAACTTAGACCACACCCTCACGTGGGAAACCCACATGCACTGGTTTGTGCTGCCGGTACAGGCCCACTGGCCCCAGATGAATAAGTGTAGTCGCAGTCGCCCTCCGGCCACCATGAACTATGCCGCCAATTTGACGGAAGGAACAAATGAACCGAGACCCCCCACCCCCCTCATCTCTGAGGAAGGCAGTTCTGCCACAGCGCTGTGCATGCACACACAACTTGCCGAGTCAGCACACCAAGATCTGCAAAGAGCTCGAGAGTTTGGCGGAGTATCGAACCAGCGAGCGATACATGGTGTTAGAGCTGAGAACGGAAGCATGCAGCAACCGTGGCGCTATTAGTCTATCAATTAAACTAAGCTACAATACAGGGAGCAGACTTGTGCAGCGCAACTCACAAGATTATAAAAAAAAGCAAAAAAGTGAGAAGATTCAATCAATAGGAAGCACATCTGGAAGAACAAAGGTGTTGAGCAGTAGATAAGTCCTGTGGTGAGGGCCCCAAAGCTGTGCTGCATTCACCAGGGTAACAGTTCACAGATTGCTTTTTATCTACCCACACCACATACCAGAGAGCTAGTACTGCTCTAGCGTTCAGTGCATGAATTGAATATAAAAACACACGCCACACAAAACTCTAGCGCCTTAAAATAATGCGCTTGCTTATCGAACATAAAAAAAAATACCTACTGCCTCTGGTCGGAAATAATTGTTGGTAGAAATTTCAAAATTGATCGGAATAACTTGGTGAGCACAAGTTTTGCCTTCGATTAGATACGCTTGTTTGAAATTAAATACAGGTTAACTTTTTCGTGTACTTAAGTATTTCAGACAGTGCTGGATGTCAAGTTCTACCTACAGAAACTCTCCCAATTTCGAATATTGTTGGAATATCTTTCATTAAACTCTACTTTAGCTTACGATATTTTGTTCTCTCCAGGAGAGCTTCTAAGACTGGCTTTCAATCACAATCGGTCTATTATTTTTTTGCCCCGCATGAGCTTGCATCTCACATTAGGATCATCTTTATTTCACACGTTTACTTAGTCACTGTGGGCAGTAAAAAAATGAGAACCATCTGAAAACAAGAGAATCATCAATGTTACCTATATGTATTCACCAATAATATTATTTTATTCAACTCGAAGAGTCTTCTTTGTTGCACACTTTAAGCTACTGTTTATCATAGAACAACTAAAGCTGACAAAAAATTAAAATACGGATTTTTTTGCCCATACAGCAACTATTTCCGATTGGAGGGAGTACCATCGAGTGAATCAGGAAGACAGAATCGAATAAAATGGCTCGCATCTACTTTATTATTACAGTTTCCAAAACTACACGCCCGGATTTTCTTGAACAGGTAACAAATTAACCCAATTCAAGTGGACCATTAAGTAATACTAGTACGCCTGCAAGGCTGCAAAGAATGTGTATCAGAAACCCAGTTAGAGCTGACTTAAGCCCCGTGCCCACGTTGCCCACTTTCCTTCCCACCAGTAGCCTAGAGGCAACTCAACCAATCCAATTGCGTAGCCGCGGCTCGGCTTCAGCTTGCGCAAAATTTAAGTGTATAAAAATTGCTAAAGATATTAGTCTCCACTGCACTTATTACACCATAGTAAGTGGCCAATATAAAATTTCACCTATCGCTTCTAATTACGAGCAGTTAAAGTACATACAGATTGATATTTTAAGAATCAGTGCACGACACGATGTTCATAGATGCCACAATGTCGTGCTCCAGCCACGGCCACGACTAAGCAGTGGAATTAGTTGAATTAGCTTTAGGCGTCTTAAAAGTTGTTACGTGGGCACCGGGCTCAAGACGCCTGCAGGCGCACGAATTCGAACAGAGCATCCGACGACAAATAGGTCTGGGCTTAAAACATCGACTTTCTGAAGGAATTAACGCATAACCGTTTCCGATGTAAAGAGGTGGGCCACAGCCGCAGAACGCAGATTTCTCCCAAAGATCTTTATAGGGTAAGGACCTCGGAGTGCAACAAATGTTCCCCTTTCTTAAAATCCTTTCAACACACAACTGTAGAAAAAGTTAAAAATTCAACAAATCATTTTGGTTACGCAGTGTACTGGCTGATCAGGAGAATCCAGCAAATGCAGGTAACTGGCAGCAGCGGAAGCCCAGACAGGGAACAACACTCTAACGGAAGTCGCAAGAATGAATAGAAGTATAATACGTACAACTTCACCGGTATGCACAGCAAATACTTTTGAGCAGGATCTCAATTCTATTAAAATAATGCAAGACTTGGCACCTACTGTGAGCGTTGAGCTTCAGCTCTCATCTAAAGAAGCCAAGGATCTCGACACAAACTCCTGGCACAAAATTGGCTAACTTGGCCACACACCCTAGCCTGGACTCCACAAGCTTTGGTTAAAGCTGCGGATATATGCCCACTACGCCTAGAAGAGTGTGCCGGTGCAGGCAATCGCAAAGACGGCGGCTGTTGCCAGCCCTCTGCTTCGGAACAGCATCTTACTCACTTGCTCCTCTCTTGTCGTTGCATACCTACGTGACATCCCCATTATTCATTTAACCATGCTAAATTTATTTCTCTATTCTCCAGAACGATTGTCATTCCGGTAGTAGTTAGTTGTTCTTGTGTTAATTTTAAACTGACATTTTCAAGCTAAGCTCATCAAGATGTGGCAATAATTCTCATGTTGGTGTGGAGGGGGGAGGGGGCAGTGTCTTGTACTATACAAACACGACAAGTTTATCTGCACTCTTGTCGGTCAGCTCCTGCAATCTAAGGGGCGGGAACCTTTGGAATCAGAAAAACCATTTGGGCGTCTCTCTCAATATAATAGTTTCGTGAGAATGGCTCCTCTGATGCCAAAGGTAACCGACTTCTGGATTAGAGGAGCTGACCGACAAGAGTTGATATAAAGTTTCGTGCTTGTATAGTCCAAGAAGCCCCCGACACCAAAAAAAAAAAAAATAGTGTCCCCACTTGATGAGTAGACATAGGCTGGGGATGTCGCTGTTACTATGACATTGGTGCCGATGTTGGAGATACTGTGGGCAACAAAGAAGTTAGAGCTTCAGCCTGCAGACAGCAGAGCGTTCTTGACTGCAATCCCTCTCTAATATTCCCGGGGCTCCATACCAATAGGCAGCACAGTCTCCCTGAACACCATTAGGCTCAGTCGGCGTCCAGTCGTCTGTAGGATCTCTGTTGCTGTTCAGCCATCGCCATACCTGGTTCTCTTGCTGGACCCCCAACCACGGACCAGGCCCTGCAAAAAATGAAAAAATAATTCTGTAAACTTTGCTTCTTAAATGTATAATTGCGTAAGCGATAATTATCGTTTTTATGCTATAAATGTCTTGAGTCTGTTATTGCATTAAATACGTTTCGGAAAGATTACAGTTGAAGTATAACGATCCTTTTGTTAAATGCGGATGTCAGTAGTGATCCAGGTCCGATACGAACACATCTCATCCTTCTTCTTCTTCTTTATAACTTTAACCAACACCCCCACCCCAAAAAAAAAAGTTTTACCCACTCGATCAAGAATAAATTGTACTCAACTATTTTTTATACACTGACAATTTTCATTTTTTGCAAATAATAGTGAGAATATAGTCTAATAAAACCTAATGCATTTCGGTTGTCAATTTCAAACCAATATTATAATTAACTCACTAGACTGACCCTGAACCGTTTGGTCTTTAAAAACTTATTCTAAGTACACGATTTTCTTCTGCTCGATTTACGGATTTGGAACAGGTTATGTCTGATGGTCAGTTTCTGGTTCCGAAATACAGAGAAACGAATGTGTACTTTTCATTTTTAGAAAATCAAATACGACTGAGTGGTATCTAGGGTGTAGTAACTACAAGGCTCCTCCATATTGATGATGAACTAGCTGGAACCTGTGTAAAATCAAAGAACAAAAACATTGTTCTTCAATGACAGAGACCCGTATTTCACTACGCATACGAAATGCAAAAATAAGTTCCAAATCAGACAGAATATCTTCTACCTATGACGTACGAGCAGCGGCAGCAGACGAAAAAATAAAAATCGTATCCATGGTATCCTAACTTTCCCCTACCTAATACTGATACACGAGTCTGCTTTCGTACTTAATAACTAAGGGACTACCTAACTTACTAACCAATGGACAAGCAGAATTGTAATATAGATTGAAGTAACAAAACTTTTCTGAAATAGAAGCACTGTCGAGCCGTACCCAAGATACAGTGGTCACAGAGCTTTTCGATAATAACGAATTGAAACAAGAAATTGAAGTATCTTCATTCTGAAGCCTCCGAGCACCTCCTAGTTTATTTTCACCCCCGCCAAATAGGTTACGTTTTCGTCATGTTTTTCTGTCTGATTGTTTGTCTGTCACCAAGATAATTCAAAAAGTTATGAATAGATCTTTACGAACTTTTCAGGGATTGTTAGGTATGTTAACAATAACAGAAGATTACCTTTTGGTGAAAATCCGTTCATCCGTTTGTTTGTTTGCCTGCCTATTTTTTCTCAGTGCCATATTTGAAAAAGTAATAGACAGATTTTCATGAAATTTACATGAATCGTTAGGTTTGCTACGAAGAGTAAATTGCTAAATTTTTGTGATGATGTTTGTACGTTTATTTGTTGGGATGTTTTATTTTGGGCTTTTTAGCATAATAACTCTAAAAGTCAAGAATGGATCTTAATGAAATTTACAGGAGATGCTAGTAATGTTAAAAGACATGCATGATTAAATTTTGGAGCAGATCGGTTGATCTCTTTGTGTGTTTCACTTATGTCTGTTATAATATTTATTAGCAGCATAACTGAAAAAAGTTATGAACGGATCTTCAAGAAAATGGTACAAACTATTAATACTATAGAAATGCACAGACGATGAGATTCTGGTGTTGATACAAAGAAAATCATGGTTTGAGAGCAAATTTGAATTTTTCGTTACCATTGCCTTTCTTGGCGGAGGTATGTGCTCTCAGAGTGTTATTATGTTTTTCTAGTACTTAGTTTAGTCATAAAAAATTTTATGAGTTCAAAATTTCAATTAACGGATAAAAAGTAATCACTTTCAGCTGAAACTTTCAGAAATTATTTCTTACCCAAAATAGAATTTTTTAAGAATTGTGCATTGTTTTATTGAAAGGGGCATCCTTTTCTGTCCACACTGAGTTTCAATCTCTCTGGCCATTCATCAATCCCTTAGCGCACACTTGTTAACAATTTGACCACCGCAGCGACGAAGGAGCGTTTGAGGGAGTCGAGATTTATGAGCAGTTTCGAACAAAAGATGTTCTGCAGTACTAGCTACTGTTTGTAATCCAAAGAATTCAAGTCTGGACTTTCAGCCGGCCAGCCGTCAACCTTGATGAAGTCAGGAACATTCTGGGACAGCCTCAGTTGAGTGACTCGTGCTTTTTGCGTTGGGGCCGAATCCTGCTGGCAGCTCTGTTCTTTCCCATTGGACAAGAAACTGGACAAGCACTTAAACTTATTTTCAACGTCATCAATGTGCACATGAGCTGTAGCTTTAACCCCTTTTTAGCGAAAATATTGCTCCGTGACCCCATGATATGACACGCCAGAGCGTCCACACCAAATCATCACTTCTGCTGGGTGGTGGCCCCTCTGAAACCTGATCAATGACTTGAGAAGGTGAATATGCGCAGAGTCTCGTTCTGCAACGCTTGCAGCTTGCTAACAGTGGACTATAAAAATCAGGTCGGGGGCGCGTAGAGCTCAGTGTTTCTAATGATGGTCCAATGTTAGTAGTAAAATCTCGCTTCTCCTTGCCTCCATCTTGCTCCAGCAGGCTCCAGAGAAAGCTCCATAGTTGGGACGTGTGAGACCTATGGTCACAACGTTCAACTGTGTCGACCCACCCACCCACCAACAACTGCCTATTATTGGTTAATAGATAATACCTAAAATTACTACAAGGTATACAAAAAACATCCACTTAGGTTAAATTTTACAAAATTCATTTCGGTAAAGTAATGGCTTACTCTATAACATGGTTCAACTCGGGCAGAATCATGAATGATCTAATCAATATCTAGATAGAAAGCAAATCCAGTCTTGTTGGAAATTTTAGAAACAGAATGGAAGAATTCGTTCGAAATTGATCTGTGTGCATTATATATCAACAAACTACTTCAGGATAAAAAGAAGTACCAACGTGATCACAAACATTATTAAAAACTAGACGTTTCGGTTTATTAAATATCCATCATCAGTGTTCTGAAGATCACAGAATTCGGATTATAAAAAGGTAGCTAAGAATAACAAGAGTTAATCTCTCAAACGTAACCGCTAAAAAACAGGAATTATCTATGAAATGATAGAGAGCTTCACAGCCGATGAGCATTCGTTCAGTTGCGGTTTTCGTTAAAAAGTATACAAGGAATCAAAAATGCAGAGGTCAGCAGTGGTCTGAGTTGAGTCTAAAATAGAAAAATTGCTGCTGCTAAGGCCATGATCACTATTTGTACAATGGTCACGGATGGAAGACTTGGTGGGTTTCGCTAAAAAACGACCCATTCGAAAAGAAGTACCTTTGTGTTGGGCGCACCTCACAAACAATTGGAGAGCGATGCTCTCAATGTACGAGCGCTCGCAGCGGTCACACTTATAATTGTACACTACTGAGGAGCGCAACAACAAATCGAATACCTCTCTTTGATTAAATAATAAGGCTATTTTAAAATTATTCCTAAAATATATGCATGGATCAAGGTGAGGAAACGAGTGTTCATCGGCTGTGAAGCTCTCTATCATTTCATAGATAATTCATGCTTTTTAGCGGTTACCTTTGAGGGAGTAATTATTGTTATTCATACTAATTTCTGAGCCTCCTTCTTATAATCCGAATTTTGTCATTTTCAGAACACTGATGATGGTTTTCAATAATGCGAGACATCTGGTTTTTATTAATGAATAATGAATATCGTTGGTACTTCTTTTTATCCTGAAAATTAGATTCCTGGTGAATGAACCTATTTCTAGAACTAACTACTACATTGATTTATACGTTGATATTCTAAAATGTAACCCACTGAGAGGCCCAATTTGCGTGGAACTTTCTGAAATATTTTAACGTTCCCAATGTAAAGTAAACGACATAAAAACAAAGATCAACACTGTTCTAAACGTTACGTATCTGGACATTATTGTTTCGATGAAAGAAATCTGCCGAGCAATGAGTAAATCACACATCGAGAGTTATTGTTGCTCAAATAAGGTTACTTAACCATTGGAGAAACCTCAAGACCAGACTCCCCTCACCTGGGCCATCAGCCTGCATGAAGGGCCTCAAGCCGTCCATTTCTGCTGTTGTGTCTGCCCAAAAGAGGTCGGCGCCAAGCGACAGGCAGAACTCACGAGCGTCACAGTAGCTTCTCAATACATCCTTAACCAAGTTCAGGCAACCACCTGCAGTGTCACTGAAAGGCGCACTACAGGTCTGGCCGGCTGCAGCACATGCAGAGGAATAAACAGTTTGTCAATACCACAGTTCATTTACAGATGATAGTTGGGTTAGATTTGAGTGTTTGTAACATGCCCTTGAAATGTTCGTAATTATGGCGTCACAATCTTTGGTATTTCCACAATAGCACAATAATGACATCAAAATTCTGAACGTTTGAAGGGTTTGGTGCTAACACGCAAATCTGACATAACTTCTATAGTAATTAGTGTGGTCAATGTCGCGTGGTAGCTAGACAAAGGGTCGGCAGCCTACGCTTCGAGAGCCAAATCTGACTCTTTAGATGGGTGTACTTGGCTCACTGGTATCTGTAACATCATTGGTAATGAAAAACTGCGCTGTCATTTGGTGGTTAGCAGTGCTAAAATTTATTATTTGGTTAATCTCAATATCACGTTATTGTTTCAATGAGTGTTACAAAAATATTGTGTGGCTTACACGGAGATTCATTAGAAAATATTTTATGTCTAACTTTTTGTTCTCTACCAAAATAGCCGTTGAACCCTAAGCTAGACTTTGTACACGAACCATTACAAGAAAATGAGCGAATTTCTATGCAGGAGGACTACACCTAACAATGTACACCAAACCCAGAACTTGGGTGTGTAGAGAAAAATCTCAGACAGCATAAAAATGTCGTTTACATGTTTGTCTTTTTCTTTATTTTCTGCCACACTTGGAGGCGTACACATCGCCAGTTGAACTGCATAACTGACACGCTTGAGACTCAAAGTAAATTTCGACGCCAATTACAATTTAATTAGTTGGTACCCAATCAAAAATTTATGGGCATTTATCCGACGTTATCCGGTACCGCTTACCATATACTCGTAGGCAGCTGATAAATGCCTATAAATTTCCGATTGCGTACTTATATCACTGTTCTGTCAACACGAGAAACATGATTGCTGTGTCCCACTGAAGCCTTACATAATATTATATATATATATATTACTGTCTTAAGATGGCATTATTTTAAATACTGAAGAATACGATGAGAAGCATATTAGAAATTTTGGTTACCCACGACGCGCGTTTCGCCGTACCTCGGCTCATCAGGTGGGAGGCGGAAGATGGTCGAACTGAAATTTACGAAAATCTTGGCAAGATATATATATATATATGTATATGTGATGCAGTTACGTCATCTCTGTGCAATAGCATCAATATTGAATTGGGAGGCAGCGCCTGAATTCCCGTCTACCCGGGAAATAGGAAGCATGCATCCTGGGAAGCACGTAATGCTAGACATCAACCAGCACCTAAGAGAAGAACTTACCTTCTACTTGCTGTACCACCATGCACTCGACCTTTAGTTCCGTGCAAACGGCGTCACTGTAGATAATTCCAGCAGTTCCATCTAACTCAACGTAGTCTGAAATAAACAAACTCTGGTTACTTTGTAGCTTTGAGTCGTAATGTTATTACAAGCGGCTAATTTCTCAGATTACTCTTAGTTCTCAACGAGCAGCGACAAGTAGTATAAAGTAATCAAGTCCGGTTTTGAATGATGCTCAAATATTTCCTGATTGAGCTTCTTAGCTGCATATTTTCATGCTCATTTGTTTCTAAACCAATAATGTTACATTCAATAATAAATTCCGTTACTAAAGCAAAGTTGAAGCATCATTACCTCTACCAAGGAGGCCATGTTTTCGTCGAGTTTGTGTAGCTGTTTGCTTGCATGTCTGTTTTTCACCAAGATAACTCAAGAAATTATGGACGGATCTTAACCAAATTTACAGCTATTGTTGGATATGTCAGGACGAACAGATGATTAAATTTTGGTAAAGATCAGTTTCTTTATTTATTTTTTTGTCTGCCTCTTTTTCTTCATGCCGTAACTCAAAACGTTATGAACGAATTTTTATAAAGTTTACATGAATTGTTAGGTATTTTAAGGAGAGGAAATGACCAAGTTTTGTAACAACTTGTCTATTCGTTTGTCTGTTTGTCGTTGGGCCCGGTTGCGTCTGCTGGCCTCGGTGTTTGATTTCATGCTCGTTAGCAAAATAACTCAAAAGTTATGAAAAGATCTTCAATAAAGTTATCGGAATTGTTACTTATGTTAAAAAACAAAGATGATTTCATTTTGGTGATGATCGGTTGGTCTATTTATGTTTTTGAATGTTTGTCAGAATGTGTGTGAGCAGCATAGATCGTAAAGTTGTGAATGGATTTTCAACAAAATTGCAGAAGCTGTTGTAATATTCAAAAGGTGCAAATGATTAGGTTTTGGTGTTGATATAAAGGAAAACTTGGTTTACGAAGCAATATGAAATTTTCATTAACTTTGCCTTGCTTGGCGGAGGCATGCGTCTGCAAATTGCACTGCTTTAAGAAATTTATGATCACGACCCTAATTTACTAAAGTTACAGTCATAGCTAGGCACAATGCGGGAAAATAGTTTTTTGTACCTACTGGAGTTAACTTATGTTTATTGTAATTATGAAAACCTCGGATCCAGGCATCACAGGACGGGATCAACCCCAATGAAGGAAAAGCAACAGTAAGACGCCTGAGGCGCTGCTAAGCATAAAAATCCATAAAAAAATGTTAACTGCCGACTTGAACGCTTGCAGATCGATATGAACTATGGCAACGAATTCCATACCAGTACCGTTCCAGGGATGAAACACCGATCGAACTGACGAGTTTGGCACATAACTGTCCCAAATTAAAAGGTTGGGCTACAAATGCAGCAGGAACAGAGCACTGTAGCCCATGGTTCTCATTACTGAATACCTTACGGAACAGACTGAATCAGGCTGCTTTCGGTCTATATGGGAAATTCCCTAAACTTTTCTTAGCTTACAGTCGACAGGCAGAGCCGAAGAATGGGTAAGGAGACGGTAATAACTGGCGGCAGTCGAACCCCAGACGAAAACATTATTACCTCTATCATATCGCCGAACCCCAGATGAAAACATTATCACCTCCATCGCATCGTCAAACCAAAGACGAAAACATTATATTACCTCTATCATATCACCGAACCCCAATCGAAAACATTATCACCCCTATCACATCGCCGAACCCCAGACGAAAACACTATCACCTCTATCGCATCGCCGAACCCCAAACGAAAACATTATCACCTCTATCACGTCGCCGAACCCCAGACGAAAACATTATCACCTCTATCACATCGCCGAACCCCAGACGAAAACATTATCACCTCTATCATATCGACGAACCCCAGACGAAAACATTATCACCTCTATC
>LQNS02277242.1:3300635-3317535 GCA_001587735.2 Parhyale hawaiensis | reverse complement strand
CCGAACCCCAGACGAAAACATTATCACCTCTATCACATCGCCGAACCCCAGACGAAAACATTATCACCTCTATCACATCGCCGAACCCCAGACGAAAACATTATCACCTCTATCACATCATTCGCAGAGGATGATAAATGTTAGATTTTAGTCGTGAGGATGGCGAGCGACACTGCAATCGGTAAACCCATTTTGGAATTGAATGTATGTGAACTAGATGAAAAATCTAAATAAAGTTTAGAGAAACTGAGTACTTTAATAAAGAAGTAGTAAACAATAAACACTGTCAATTTTCTAACGAAGCTTGCTTACGAGAAAAGTTACTCGCAAAATTCAAAAATATAATTTATAAGCTAATACTATTTTATGCACATATTTTATTTGCGTAAGGTGGAAGCAATATGTATAGGACAATGGAAGCCAATTCCAGACGACATTTCTATGAACCTGATTGAAATTTACTGCAGGCGTTAGGCGATTCTAGTTCGGCAGAGAACTTCAAATCGTGACTAGTTGTGAAGAATCAGTTCTATGTCGGTACTTTCTATTTTTCCAACAGTATTTTTGAATTGACTAATTTTCCGTACAACTGCCAAGTCTTCTGAGTCTCTGCTCATTTGTATTGGTGAATGAAGGATTAGCAGGTTTCATTGTTCTGTATGAACAGGTCTTGAGGGATTCTGGCAAAACTTTCTGTCGTGTTGATGCTACTGGTATTAGCTGAGTACGCCATGGAAATCCCCAAACTTAATTGTGATGTTACCTACATGGAGTGCTTACCATCCATTCGTGCTAATGTGCAATGCTAGATCGAAATGGCACCTACCAGCACCTATAGTAGAACCGCAGCTGAAAGTTAATTCGCATTTCATTAAATTGGAACTATGAGTACACTAGGGTCGTCCCAAGGATGAAACTCACCGAAGCAGGCGAAGCTTCCGCTTTGGGGAAAAGTCTGATCTCCGATGGTCAGCGAGATGTTGAAGTCAAATTCTTGGCACTTCGGGAGACTGTCACTCACCCACTCGTCTCCAGCCACGTTGATAGACATGCCAAGGTAGTCCAGAGTGTACGTCTGATCGACGCAGTCAGGGTCGGACGAGACCACATGGAAGTGAGTGTCGTTGCATTCAGATATGGAGATCTCAGCCACTGCAAAGGTAACATTTATGATGAGATATAACGATTTCTGCTATTGTACCTAAATGCCATACAAGATAAGTGGAGTCGCAATTCCACCGCGCAGACCCCCGGCAAGCTACGCTATGCTAACGAAAAATTCGAATTGGTTGTAAATCCTGCGTTTCTTCTGATTTCAACCAGTGTTTAGCCATGTTCCAAGCGCTCCAAGTAATTTTGTAACTTTATTGAAGATCCGCCCATAACTTTCCTGCTATGTTTTGATGAAGAGAAAAACAAACAGACAGATAAATGGGCAAAAGCACTAACGGTTCTTACGCCACAGTAGATCGTTTGTTCCCTGTGACATCAATTTTAGAGTTCTACAAAATTGGTCCTGCAATGGTATCTAACTTGCTGCACTGACTGCTAGCACCGAGGTGATAATAATAGTCGCGGATAATCAGTAGATCTTAGGATAGAAGACTTGGAACCCCCGGTAAGAGGGTGAAGTCATGGTGATTATACGTTGACTGAAATACTGGTAACCATAGATCATCAATTTAGGTAAGTTCACTCAGTATTGTGAAAGCGAGTGGAAGCTACCAAACTGACAAATTTGATGAAATTGGCTGTAAGAAAAAATGATGCTGTTTTGTACTGCTCACCTTTGCTGTAGGAAATCGTTGAAACTCCCGGCAGTTCGCTCCCAAGGAAGGTGCGCGAAAGATTCATTTCAATTTCTCGGCAGTAGGGAAGAGCGGCCTGCACCCAGTGGTCATCCGGCACCTCCTCAGTCCGACCGTCGAACTCGAGCTCGTACGAAACGAGTTCGGCGCACATGAATGTATCATTAAACTCTAGATGGAATGCCTGGTCGGTGTCTTGGTCCACAGCAAACTGAAGCTCCGGTGCTGCAAGCAGGTCCAATGATATAATTTCGTTGGAAAACAGGGATACATTAATATCAATATCAACAAGAATTTTCTAAGTAAGGCTTCGTGTCATAGCATTATAGGCGTTTGCAGTCTGCACTGTGGGTTTAGTTGCTGCCTACGCCTACTTACAAAATAAGTTCAGGCAGGGCCAAGCTTTCACAATTTTTGAGTTGTTGAGTTATGGTATCAACAAAAGGCAGACAGACAGGTTGCGTAGAAAGTCATTGTGGATGAGTGGGCGGGGGGGGGGCAAACTTACTGCCATCATTTTTTGTTTTTATAGCTAGCTTACTCTTGAGTTTTGGCATTTTTTTTACATTTAGCCAACCCACCGGACTGTCTGAAAAAATATGTGATAATGGCTTAACTCATCGCTGTTATTTTCGATGGTCAGTTCTGTCTACCATAACACAGTCCGTCTACATCAGCGCACTTCGTCTGACCGAGATTTGTCACCCGCAAACGAAGGGAGATAGGTGATACTGTTCTCATTGAAGATTTAATTATGTATAATTGTAAATATATTCGTCCGTCTACCCAAAAAAAGAGTTAGATTGAGTGGAGCAATGTTCATAATTTAGAGACCGTGATGGGTTGACCTTGATGTGAAAAATGCCAAAAAACTGGAATTAGCTGGCTGTCAAAGTGACAGTGATGAATTTTGTTGTCTGTCCACCCAAAAGGAGGCAGAAGGAGCAGAGTCAAAATAATATATAGATATATTTTTTTCAGACAGGTGGTCTGACTGGGATGTGAAAACTGCCAAAACTCTAGAGCAAGCTGGCAATAAAAAATGATAGCGTTGAAGTTGCCCCCTGCCGCGGGTGATGGCCTAACGCCACAAGGCGTTCTAGTTGTGTTCTGAATTCACCTGCAAATTTCGCATACATTACGTTCTGTCAGGAAACGATTAGCGCTTTTGTCTGATTATTATTATTATTAATAAATCATACCAGACCAGCGACGTTGGAACGGAGAAGCTCCATGAGGTTAACAAACCCCCATGCAACCAGCCCAGCGGGTGAAGCAAACAAAAGAATGAAAAAAAGAAGATCTCCGATATCACAGAATAGCTCTGTGTACAGATCGTTTAAGGCTGCCAATACCCGCACCAGCAAAGACAGAACTATCAAGACCATTGAAAACATCCACACACAATGGGAAAAACGAACGGGAATACTGGCCCATACGGCATCGTAAATCCAAGGCAAACTCATGAAGAGCACCAGTACGCCGAGTATACCTCACCCAAACAAATGGATCCGGAAGAAACTCAGACAGTGGATGACTGGGGCAGTTATAGATTTCATACAAAAAACAGAACCCACAAACTCTGCGACGATGCGCTAGATCACAAGGCACAACACCATCCAGCATGAACACACATCGACGAACCACTTTGTCAAGCAAACACTGATGGCAATCGGCAGCAAAACCCCAGACTACATGGCAGTACTCCAGAAGAGGGAGGACAAAGCAATTAAAGCAGCGACGAGTCAACTCTACCGAGCCAAACACCCTCCAAGAACGCCTCATAATACCAGTTTTCTGCGATGCACGTGAGGCAACCGAACTAATGTGGGGTTCAAACGTCAACTTTGGATCAAAATTGACGCCCAATATTACCAAGTCATCAACCACAGGAAGTGATACACCATCCAGCATGAGTGCAGGAAAAGGAAGTCCCACTGTACGCGACCTGGACACGAGCATGGTCTTAGTCTTGCCCGCATTTAGCTTCATCCCCCATCTAGAACAACAGATATCAATCATTTCCAAATTGTGCTGAATAGATTTGTGAATCCAGTCTTGCTGTGGGATCAGTCTATCCGGGTATTCTATTAGCGGGGGAATGAGACAAGCTGTAGAGGCAGAACTATATTGTGGAACCGAGTCACGACAGGTAAGCACACTGGATAGTTAATCCCCGAGCTGCTACCTGTAAATGAGCTGCCGTCGACACTGGCAGGTCGCTCTTATAGGTTCAGGGCCTGCACTGGTGCCTGCAATGGCGCAATGACAGATTCTGAAACCTCTAATCTATCACTAGGCTTATCGCAAACAGCCAGCAAAGTAACATCATCAGCGTAACTGAAAAGTAAATTATTAACAAGATGAAACAGATCCGCCGTATATACAATGACAGCAAAGGGCCCAGAACACTACCCGGTGGGACACCAGAAACCAAATCCAAAAACTCACTCCTCTTCCCATCAACAGCTACACATTGACGTCTGTCAGATAAAAATTGACTACTTACCGCGAGAACTGAACCACTAATACCCATTAATCTCAGCTTATGGAGCAGCCCAAGGTGAATCACGCGATCAACAGCAGCACTAAAGTCAAGCTGTACAAACCTTGCCTCAGGACCCCATCAAGAGCCAGCTGCAACACATGAGAAATGTGAAGCAGAGCATCACAGGTTCCCAAGCCCTTACGAAAAACCATACTGTGTAGGGGGAAGGACACCCTGCTTTCTGAGAAAACAACCCAATCTCGACGCAACCAACCTCTCATAAACTTTCGACAAAACAGGTGTGATCAAGATGGGTCTATAATCAGAGGTACGGGATGAAACCGAGGCCTTCGGAACAGGCGTCGCGTGGGCAACGCTCCAGCACTCCGGAAAAGAGCCCAGCCGCAACATTCGACGGAATACGGAAGCAAGTGGGGCTGCGAGCTCACCAGTCACCCTCCAAAGAAAGAAAGAAAGGAAACATACCCGATGGATGAGTGTCCCCATAGGGGTCCAAGTCTCTATGAAGGCATAGAGATGCGACTTTATTGCTTGCAGTGTTTTCCTATGTATTTGCATGCCTTTCAGTGGTCTGTTTCCCACAGTCTACAGATAATTTAGCACATTATAATTTTCGACTTTTCCATTTTTTATCGGCGTATCAAATTTCATTGTTTTTTTATTTTTGTTAGTTTTTTACACTATTACGGAGCCCGGTGGTATTGAACAGAACAACACACCTTTATCACCATATTTTCCTTTATTTTAGCACTGAATAACTTGACTGCTGCGAAAGAAGAGATCATGTTGTACTATGACATACAGAACTTTACACACCTAGGCCGGGATACAAGCTTTCAAACGGAATAAGCTTAAATTGTCTAGCAATTTTAGCGCTCTTAACTAAAATGACAGTGTTTTTATTGGGAGAGGAGATTTGTTTTATTACGAGTTTCCGTAATAACCACCCGACATGTCGCGGCATTTCAATACAATTCCTAGTTCAAGCATGATCGATGAAGAGCCAGTCAAACAGCATATCAATTACAGTCACTTAACAGAATGAGCAGCGTACACACCATAACATTAACTGTGGTTCAAGCTTCATATGGTACTACTGCAAAATAAGCTATCCACAAGCCAGACTTCATAGGTGGTAAAATACAAGACACTGGAAAAAATGAAGAGACAAACAGGGAACATAGGCTAATGCCCACAGGCATTGGGAGAGACATCCTCCACAGCTGAGAACTCCTCCTCCAAGAGTCGCAAACTCTTAACGGCCAAAACTTCCAGTTCCACCTTAATCGATCTTCTTCTCTCTTCCGCTCCAGCTACACAGTTTGACATCTCTGCGGCTATGTCAGCGGCTATTGATCGTGCTTCCGCGCGTTCATGATCGTCTCTATGACTGAGATTCTTTCCCCCCCCCCATTTAATCTACTTTTTCCTCAGTCATTTATATCCAACTATCATAATGGCAATGGCTCATGTAGGGCCGATGCGCATATTCTGAGATCTCTTCGAGAATGGGCCTCTTGACTCGTCTACTGCCGCCTATCTAATGTAATCACATATAGCGCGTAAGCAGCTGTTGTCTGCGCTCTTCCCCAGACTTCCCTTACCTTTGGGTCCATCCTATAGCGTCCGTATTGTCTATCAGCGTAAACGGCGTTAACTGTAATGCAAAAGACGTGTCGCTAGCACCGGCAACAGCAGCTGACGCACTACATGTAATACTAGTATTTGAGCTAGAATAAAACGCACGGCAGCGGGCGACGGCACGTGCGCTGACAACTATTGTCTATTTGACTGCTATAACAATGTGATTAAGATGCTCATGAAAAACTAAAAGAGCAAATAATGCTGATGATTAAAATTTACATCTTCGCATTGTGCAGTAATAACAATTTTCTACAAAACATAAAATATACGTCAGCACGTTTTAACGTTGGAGCAAAATGACAAAAATAACGTTGGTCCAACAAGACAGTACCACTTTCTGCCCCTGCGGGTTCACCTACGAGGTTGATAGGGATGGAACGAGTAGGGTGCTTTGGGCACTTATCAGTTTTAGGGACAGCACACGCACACACATAGACTGAATTTGGTAGATATTTACTCAAGGAATGAAAAGTTCATCACAAACTGTCAGTCTTGAAGAGAACACCCGTAATAAATATTTTAAACTAGAGCTTTCTGAAAGCGCATACCTCCGCCAAGTGAGCCAACTGTAGCAAAAATTCAAATTGGCTCTGAAACCATAATTTTCTTTGCATAAACTCCAAAATCTAATCATTTGTGCCTTTTTATATTAATAACAGCTTGTTCAATTTTTTCGAAGATCCGTTGATAACTTTTTGAGTTATTCTGTTAACAAACGTAATGACAAATATGAGTCAAACATACAAACGAACCAACCGATCTGAACCAAAATTTGATCATTTATGTCTTCTACTATTACTAACAACTCCTATAAATTTCATAAAGATCCATTTGTTATTTTTTGAGTTATTGTGCTAACAAGCAGAAAATTAAAAACAGTGACAAACGAACGAACTAACAAATGGACCATTACCAAAATTTGGTCATATACTCTTTGTTATATACTTAACAACTCATGTTAATTTCATTAAAATCCATCCGTAACTTTTTGAGTTGTGGCCTAGAGAAAAATGACGCAGACAAACAAACAAACGGATTGACATTTTTTCACCAAAAGTTAATCATCTGTTCCTCCTAACATACCTAACAATCCCTGTAAATTTCTTCGAAATCGGTGCATAACTTTTTGAGTTATCTTGGTGACAGACATAGAGACAAACACACAAACGGACAAACACGACGAAAATATAACCTCCTTGGCGGAGGTAATTAATACCCCCGTGCTACCAAACAATAACAGGGGGCTTACTTTCTGCATTGCAGTGAATTAAAACTAAAATTGCATATGAAAAATATTACAAAAAGTTTGTTCATACCAATAATAGCAGACACAGGCATAAGGTCTCCTGCATAGTACACGACCACATCTCCTCCTGAGCAGGTGGCTTCCTGGAGCAGGGAAGCGTTGGAGACCTTGCACATCTCGTCTTCAAATAAGAATAGGTCACTGCCTGCAAGTGTAAACCACAGTGTCAGCATCTTTCAGGGCCGGCAATACAGTCTGCACCTTGATGACGGCTTAGAAATGTAGAAACTGAGTTCTCAGTTCACATTTTTTATTCATATATTACGTCCATTTGAATGGCAAGACGAAGGGTACGTGTTCGATTGGGCGCTCAAGTTTAGCCTTGAGACAGGCTTCACTTGTTCAAGACTCCAGGCGCTCACGCTGGCGTCGACCTACTGAATTAAATTTCTCACATTGCCTCTTAAGCGGTTGCCCTTGAGACTTTCAGAGACTAAATCTTGCTCCATGAAATAGGGGTCATTAGCCAGCTCGACATTATCATTTTACTTCCAACACTCTCAGCACGATTCGGTACCGAGAGGCAGAGCTTGTGTCTGGAATTTCGGACAAGTTCAAGCCTCGAAGGATTAATTTCTGTGCCCAATCAAACGCACGCAAAGTATGTGCTAAGCCATCAACTACGGTATCGTAACAAAGAGCAGCAAACCTTAATGCATTAATATCTAGCGCAAGTGATGAGGCACATTAAAACCGACCCTTAAACGGTAGTGCGCGTAGCAGCTGCTGAAGGTAGTGGTAGTCCTACGAGTAGCCCACACTACTAGATTACTGACCTAGCTCTACTCCTAAACCTTCTAAGTCTGAGATTACGCGGGGATTTTCTTGCAGAGCTTACATATGTTAGTAGGACCGCCATGTCCATACCCACTGGGACGAATGTACAAGCGGTAACTAAATCTACGAATAATGGAAGACAGTGAGACTTTGCTTTAGATACACATACATACACACCGCTGTGACGGCGCCAATGCACGCCCTTCATAGGCTATAAATACTGGCTAGAACATACAGCAGTCAGATCATAGCACTGCCGAAAACCATCCGGTCGGTGCATCGCGGGTGTGACACTTAATCCCGCTAGAGGACCTGTCTACACTAAAGGTCTAATATATCTAGAGTGTTTGTGCAAGAGACATTAGCATAGTGCACCAATGTAGCCATTGTTTAGTGCTAAGGACTACCTGATAGTAATGTCAGTGATAACCTGTGCTATATACTATTAATTTTGGAATACGAGTACTCTGTGTCTTACTGCCAGTGACTGGCGAACCTACGGTTGTTCGTGTAGATAGTGGGAATCCAGCAATATTCCCGATACAAGTGATAGGATATCCCTTCAGACATACCTACAGCTATTATAGAGAGTGTCTGCAAGCAGTTCTAACTGGGAGCACTTGTACGATACTATAGTCCAGTCATTGTACTGACATTTTGTATTTGATGCTATTGATACATTAATGACGGGTACATATACAGTAGTACACAGTACATATGCAAAGTATTACACTATTGATTTGTTATTTGAATCCCTGTACATTCATAAAACTATTTCCAATCACGATGGACAGGGCAAGAAACTGAACAGCGACTCTAATGGCTAATCAACTTCAGCACCACAACATGACTTGTGTCGACCACAGCTGTAAAGTAATGTTCACTTAAAATTTTTAAATAACTGCGCAATTAATGGCTCAAGTAACACAAATGAGACGACAGGCCACTGTTTGATTCTGCCAAAATACAGTAGCCTTTTAAAGGCTGATATGGTTCTACTTTAAATGCAAGGACACAATTATTCTTTTATCTATTTAATGTTATCTACAAATTTCAATGCAGAAGCTACAATGCTAGGAGTGGGTAAACCGCCAAATACCCGCTCTTAATGGTAACCTACCCTCGCGCGTGAGCTTCCAATTTATAACGGCTAATGCAATACCGGTGTAGCGGGGGTCTGGGGGAGGTGGGCAGACGGGAAGTGGGCGGGGCCTGGGAAACCGGAAGTAGGTGAAGCCGGAACCTACCTTCAAAAGTGAGTATTCGGCGGCTTTACATACTACTAATGCTTCGATTGTTTTGTAACGACTGTAGGTAACAGTGGACACCATTGCAATGCTCTTATCGACCTATATTTCGATATATCCAGAAGAACCGATTTACAATTCACGAACCCACACTTTCAGCTCCCCGTCTTCATTCAAAACAAAATAGCCATCCCATGACCAATCCCAATCGAACTCACAACTTTAAAATCCCTCCACCCCCAAAGAACACAAAACCTAGCTTTACATTATGGCCTCGTCCGTACCAATTCTCACTTTTCACAACTGATCCCAAATTTTCTGATTTTCTATACCCTGACATCTGGACCCTACAAAGATCTTCCTTCATTTACATTTTAGGCCTCCTGGCACTATATCCACAAAGTACCAGTCAAAATAGAAGTAAAAAAATATTTTCTATGATACATTTTAAATATTTTGAATATGGGAAAGATTTTCCGATTCGTCATTATTTTTGTACCTCTTTGACTTTGTAGATCTTTTGTTGATTTAAAAATAGCTAATTTAATGCTGCAGTATTTTTTATCGTGATACTTAATTATGCCTTCATAACCCACGTCCTACCATTGTAACAGTTTGTGTATATTGTACGTGACGTTTAATTGCGTTAACTTATACTCACGGGGTCATTGCAAAAACTCTTTGAGTTACGACAGTTGTTTCTGATGTTCTTCATAGAAAATGTTATCAGAGGATTATTGGGAGGACTGTTCTAAAAGACCCTGCACAGTTACACAGACGATGCTGAATCCCCGGGAAGCTGTACGTTTTCAGCATTCGATTCTGGATCGCAAATTATCGTTCAATTCAAGGAAACTGAGATACATTCAACTTTCACGCCCACAATTTGTCTAAATTTTTGCCGGTAGATAAAGCTTTAGTGATGGTGTTCTACTAAGAACACCATGCAGCGCAATTCAACTGCTAATAATGCACAGCAAGTGATTGTTTTCATTTGGTGCTACCAATTGCTTTAATAAAACTCACTAATCGTATTTCTGCACATTTGATCTATGATATTTTTATTGTACAAATGGCTGAAAAGTAATGCTTTTACATACTTAAATTTTGCTCGCAAGAAGCACACATACCAAGCTAAGTTCAAAATAAGGTTCACCATTATCGACGCAGTGATTGAGTGAAAATGAGAAAGAAATAACTTAGGTTTACAATTTTGTCCACGATTGTATATGGTAATAATACTGTGTGTTTGGCAATAAACCCTAGTTTACAACCAGACCTTGTATTTGGTCTTCTGTTAGCTTGTGGGTCTGGTGACAGTGATGAAAGTCTTGTGCCTCAAAGGGGTTCCGAGTTCTGTTTTGTGGCTCTACTGAATACTATTTGGTACCTGTGAAAATTCTACGGAAAAAGAACAATGTTCTTCAGTGATATCTTATACCCGTATCAACCTTATTCCCCCTAGCTAATGCGGAAGAAATCTGTAGAAATTCCACAGAACAGAAGTAATGTTTTCCAGTGATATCTCAGACCCATGCGATCCTCATTTTCTCCTCTGTATCTAATACTAAAGGAACCTGAGAAAATTTGACAGATCGAGAGACCTGGTCCACAATTATGATGCCCTCGGACCGTATCATGCATACTACGGTTGAAAAATGTTCCAAGTCAGGCAGTTAATCTTCTACCTAAAACCTGCGCCAGTAGCGACTTCAATTTGAACTTACTCCTTCTCCTACTGATCCCTTTCAAGGTCGTATCAAGGTTACCTCAAAGATGCCGTACTATTTCCTCTAATAGTGACGAAACCGTCACGGTAGTACTGACTAACTTACTAAGTGAGGGACAAGTAAAATTATAATATACTAGCGGGACCCGTAAAAATTCCACGATCGATTAGTTAATGTCCTCACTTTAATAATGAACCAATTTTAACCTACGCTTTAGAACTCACTTTAGTTCGACATAATGCAGCTAGTCAACCTAAGCTATCGATAAATAGCGCCTGTTTCTTAATCCTAACGAACTACGTCAAACCTCAAGTGCGCTGCACACGAGAGTTGAAGCATTTCAACGTTGCTCCCTATCTCTCCACTTGCGCTACTGTGTGTGCAGCTTCAATTTTTCTAATATTATTATCTTCAAAAAACTGCTTCAACTCCGAGCAGCGGCAGCTATTCCACTACAGCGAGAGCCCCGTGCTCACTTTAGACTCTGTCTTTGAATTACGATTGCGTTTCAATTCACAACTGCACATACATTTTTCAATCGATGTATCTTAATCGATTCAACCGTTATCATGCGCACAGTAACATCTGTTCCAAGAACGTAAAGCACTTCTGTGTTCCGATTCATAGCAAGTCCATCCGTAATAGTGTGGGCCCACTATCGTAATAATTGCTCAGCCATTTAACTTTTCTCTTTGGCCGTCACGCTGCCGTGACTACAACTAATGGCGTTTGAGAGTCACGCTCAAACTATGCATCATTGCAACTTTAAACTAACTCAAAAGTAGGAGGTACATATTCCCAAAGCTTGTTTATTGCTGCTTGTTATAACGTACAAACTGCCAGAAACGACTCAAACCTTAGATTTGCTTTATAGTAGCATAGCAATGTCCTTGGCAATGCAACTTTTACGTAAGCGTACCCACGCCCTAAGTCTCGTTAACTCGTTTAACTCGTTTATTGTTCTCAAAAGCACCTTTAAAAATATACAGTAAAACGGCAGGTAAGACACGCTAAAAAGAAATTGAGAACAAGCCTGTTAGAAGCTGATGATGCTTGTTGTTTTAAAACATTGGTGAGACATTTGTATAATCAACTGATCAGGAAGCTGATTGTATGCACGGAGACTCTGAAAAATAGTAAACCTTTTTTCTACGTCTAATCTAACAACTGGCAAGTTAAATCTATTATTTGTAGTGTTGTAATTATCATTTGGTAAAAGTGAACGGTAATGAGAGTCAAAAAACTGATTTTCCCCTGAGATTGACATTCGTAAGAATTTGATGATAAAATCTTCCTACACGTCTCTAAATTTCAAAAGTTGTAACCTTCTATATATTTCATTACGTGGCATTTGCGGGATACCGTTGTGATCTTTTTTAACATTTAAAATAATTCGCAATACATCGTTCATTGTAATTATTAGTCGTTTAGCTGAGCTATCGTAGACCCCGCCCCATACGGTAATACAGTAGGTCAATTGAGAATAAAAAAATTGAATAATATAGGGTCATCAGGGTTTCTTTCGGCAGGTATTTTGATGCAGAATAAATAGCTCCTTTCACTTTACTGAGTTTGAGATTTAAATCTAACACATGCTGCGAGAATTTTAGGTCACAATCTATAGTAACGCCCAAGTATTTAATTGATCTCACCCACTCCAAACAAACATTGTTGAAATTGACAGTAGGTAATGTTTGGCATGTTACTGGGCTAAAGTAAATTAATTTAGTCTTATTAGCGTTTGCAGTGAGTCTATTATTGGCAAGCCAAGTAGTAACATAATTAATAAGTTACTCGATCTGTTCTTGCAATTACACCATACAAAGAGGTATCATGGACGATAAATACAGTATCATCAGCAAATAAAACTGCCCTTGCACTATCAATAGAAACGAAATCGTTTATAAAAACATTGAACAAGAGAGGTCCGAGTACCGACCCTTGGGGTACAACTATGTCTACTCTTTGAACACCGGACTGCTTATCACCAATGACAACAAATTGTCGACGATTTAAAAGATAGCTGGGAATAAGTCTATTCATCGAACCTCTAACTCCGTAATGCTCCAACTTCATTATTAAAATGTCTCTATCTACAGTGTAAAAGGCTTTCTTTAAATCTAAAAATAGGCAAACAGTGAACGTTTTCTTATTAAACGTAGGCAAATATTACATATGAGATCAAAGATGGCTTGAGTGGTGTTCCTTCCGGTCCTGAATCCGTATTGCGAATTGGTGAGAATATTATTAGTTTCCAGAAAGTGCGACAACCTCGAATGAATTAGTTTTTCAAAAACTTTATTGAATTTAGAGAGGGTTGATATTAGTCTAAAATTTGATACAGAGTTTCTACTTCCTGCCTTGTGTATTGGCACAACTCTTGCCATCTTTAAAACATTAGGATATATTCCTAATACTAGACATCTAATACTAAGAATGACCGTCGTGTGTTTATAAATATATATATTTATATGTTCGGTATCACGCTCTTAACGAAATAGATAGGCGGAATTTAACCCAGGTTGGAGACTCTGGTTGTCCTCTCAAGCTCCATTGAAAGTGATAGGCAGCAAATAGGCCGGGTTGCAGAAGATGGCAAACGTATCTTAAGCAGGGACAGTTGAAATTCCAACAATGAAGCCATCGCAGGCTTAGTCTGATTTGTGCGAGTATTAGCTTCTCCATACATCGAATCTAAGGCAAAGTATAGGGCGACCTTATGTCTGCATGCACTTCTTGCATTGCCTAAGCTTGAATCGTAGCACTGAAGATATCTGAAGCTTCCGTTGGCACTCGCATGCTTCTTGATTCGTAGTTTCTCCCCACAGATGATTTCGTTACATGAGCTATTCTTCCCACTTTGATGAAATTGTCAACAAAACCGACGATTAATAAGTTTTCACGGGCAGTAGACAATTAGTTCTTCTAGCTTACTGTTTTTCTCTGACGAAGCAGTTTTCTCTTCATAGGTCAAAATTTGAGCACCTCAAATGAAAGAGATATTTGAGGAGAAAAGACGGTATCAACGGTATCTTTGCTACCGAGCGAACACATTGTATATAAGCTGCTATTTTTTTTAAGTTTGTTGAAGTGTTTTACTCAAGACGTTACTTCTGCCTGTCTATATAGAAGACCTAAGGATGACAGCACGACAAAGGATCAATGAAGAAAAGAAAAAAATTAAAAAGGAAATAAGAGAAGAGGAGATTCCGCACCGGCCTAGAGGCATTAGGCAAACGTATAGGTTATTGCGTGAATTCTTCACGCACGGGTCCACTAGTTTATTAAATATTGAACATATATATGAGACAACAATAGGTAAAATTAACAATAGGTGCTTAAGCTGTAATTCATTTTTATGGCATCGTTTATGCTTCATTTCATTAACGGTGTATATATTTCATCACATGTAATTAGCTGAAAATTGCACTCAGTTTCATTCGGCGGACTAGACATCACATATTGCACGTTACGTTCCGGTAAAGTTTCTACTAAATTTTTAGCTACGGACGTGAAGTATGCATTAAAATGATCAGCTAACAATGTTCCCTATATCATAGTCAGCATTTGGAATAGACTCCCTTCGGACGTTGTTGGTGCGGAGTCGGTCAACTCGTTTAAAAATCGCCTTGACATACATTGGGAGAGACATCCTCCACAGCTAAGAACTCCTTCTCCACGAATCGCAAGCACTTAACGGCCAAAGCTTCCCAGACCATTTTAAGCTGACTTCGTCTCATTTCCGCTCTATCTATATATTTAAGCTCCGCATATCAGCGGCCATCGATCATGCTTGCGGGCATTCATGACCATCGCTTTGGCGTAGATTCTTCTCCCACGTCTTTTTTATTTCTCCTTTCATTTTTCTCTTTCGTCTTCTATTTTTTCTCCTCTCGTTTCTCCATTCCTCTACATCCTACTAACATAATGGCAATAGCTCATAGAGGGCCGGGGTGTAAGTCCCGGTGTCTCTTTGGGAATGGGCCTTTTGGTTCGTCTACTGTCGCCTATCTAATCTAATCTAATCTACAGTCTCATAGTCGCGGCGCTCATAGGTACAAATATCTCTGATCCTTTCTTTATTTAGGAACCTAATTTTTGCGAAACGGGCTCGTGAGGCCCAGTGGTACGTGAGGAGTTAAAATGCCTTCTGTTGCCTATATATATGAACATATATCAACAGAAATACTAAAAGCACTTGTAAAATAATAACAATTATTGAATGGTAGCAATAACAGTGTTTGCGATTACATAGCAACACCGGCTGTGTTTACTCAATTCTGATGCCTTCACAACCTACACCCTACCTTTGTATTAGTTGCTTTAAATGCAAACTCAATTTAGGGTAAGATTGAGGGAACTTTGACTGCACCTGACACGGACTTACCTTGTTGAGCCGCGGCTTCAGCACAGGCAACAAAATCACACCCAACAGACTCCAAAGCTTCAGCTTCAATCCAGCAATCCACAAAGTCCTGGGCAACTTCGTATCTCTTGTACACGGCGCCTTCCGATGTTTTGTACGCCTGAAATTCTACTTCCAGTGACCGGGGTCGACAGTCTTCAGGAAAATGAGTACCATGCGTTCGAATCTGGAAAAACATTAACGGTTACAGAGATGGCGAAGCTTTCCAGCTGGCTAAGACTTACCGAGTTGACTTGAGGCGGTTCACAAAATTGATTCAGCAGAGATAGTATCGTCGTTTCGGCTTATAAAAAATAATTAGATCGCTGATGAATTAATGGAGTTCCTCTCCCGTGACTGATTCCAGCAAGCGGTTTCTTGTCTGTTTTTCATAACTCACTTTTATTTGAATATCCATATGCTGAGTCATCAGAGGCTGAGCCATTTTGCGCACGGTGTTTCGTTCGTTTCCAAAAATCACATTTGCGTATAACATTGGTATGCAAAAAATCTGTCACAGAATTTAATAACACTTTTACATTAATTTGAGGGCGCTGAATTCAAATCTGATCTTATATTTTCTCTATCATACCACGTTTTGCGCTATATGTGTATATCCCATTTTCACGCGTTTCGAGGAAAAATTTAGAGTTCTGCTCAAAATGTACCATGTTCTGAAATTTTTTGAGATTTCTCTCGTTTTCTCCCACATTTGAAGGAAAAACGGCAGAATGTTTTGCAGGGGTCTACGCTTGCGTGAGGAGTGTGGTCTAGATCTTTCTTCCACATTCGTAGCCGGATATGTAAGCGAAACGTTGACAGCTCATCTTTCAACTTGCACTACGCTCGTCCGCAAGTAGTGTTTTATGATTGAATTTTACATTGAACTTTGCTAATTATAGTTCCTATTCTGCTGTTTCTTTTTGTGACACAATGCGTAAGGTGAAGAGAGTTGAGTTGAAATTCTAACCAAAGTAGTTAACAACTTTTTCCTTGTATTTGTTTGTAGGACGGGTTGTTGATCTTCCAATGGTCTTTGCACACCACAGACGACAGTGCGCAAATCATCTAAATATATTTTGCTGTGCTTGTGGTCTGTGGAAGCTTTATTTCAGAGATTCAGAGGCGCAACATTACTGACTTTCTTAAGAGCGTGTATTTAGCGTACTTCAAAGTGCCACTTGGAGACCAAGACAAGCATTGGGGTACTCACAAAGTGTTTAAAACCTGTGTGGAGACCTTGAGATCATGTTCTCGAACAAAGAATGTCAAACTTAAGTTTGGAGAGCCTATAGTTTGGAGAGAACCAAGCAATCACTTATTATTATTATTATTAAAACTTTACGCTTGGGCTCCACGGACAGGTAATACAACCCAAATGAAGCATTTGCAACACCGGGAAGCCCAAAACGCTGCTAAAGGAAATCCAGCAAAAAACCATTAACAGCCGACTTAAAAGCCTGCAGGCCAACAC
>LQNS02277242.1:3283023-3298441 GCA_001587735.2 Parhyale hawaiensis | reverse complement strand
GCAAAAGTCCAACGCAGCCACGCCATGACAATCAGTCGGTGATGCCGATCCCAACCAGTCCCGGTGGTGTGCATTAACATCACCCACAAAAACAAACGCTGCCTTGGGATCCGTGCTCTGCTGCTATTGCTGCTATTGCCGCCTTGTCAATGTAAAAGGGGGTGAGAGGTAGTTTCACCGCAAACAGTTTCGCCGTAAGCAGTTTCGCAGCAATGAGAGTTCCGTGCGGTGAAAAGTTTGAATATTAGGTGAAATTAAGCTTATGCAAAGTTCACACCACATGTACAAAATATTGGGCTTCAGATTCAGATTCTCAAAAAAATTACACCATGTCAAAACAAAGAAAATTAAAAATCATTGAATACACTTGAATAAAATGTAACGTCAGCTATTATAACAGAGTTTAATTATGTCACATTTAAAACACGGAATGAAGTATGTTAGAGTTAAAGCAATTAAGACTATAAGTTAAGCTATATTTTTATAATGATAGAAAGCACACGTCAATTGGTGAATTCACTAAGCACATGGTAATGATACAATAATTGCTGGAACAATTTTGCTATAATTGAAATTTTAACTATTACAATCTGCAGAAGTAAATTTGAAACGTTTAATAACTAGAGCACTTTTAGAGCGCATACCTCCGCCAAGGGAGGCAAAGGTAGCAAAAAATTCAAATTGGCTCTGAAACCATAATTTTCTTTGTATAAACTCCAAAATCTAATCATTTGTGCCTTTTGATAGTGATAACAGCTTGTGTAATTTTCTCGAAGATCCGTTCAAAACTTTTTGAGCTATACTGCTAACAAACGTTATGACAAACATGAGTCAAACATACAAACGAACAAACTGATCTGCACCGAAATTTAATCATTTATGTATTTTAACCTTTAACCCCTATAAATTTCATAAATATCAATTCATTATTTTTTGAGTTATTGTGCTAAGAAGCTAAGAAGCATAAAATTAAAAACAGTGACAAACGAACAAACGGATCATTGCCAAAATTTGGTCATTTATTCTTTGTTATATACCTAACAACTCATGTTAATTTCATAAAAATCCATCGATAACTTTTTGAGCTATGGCATTGAGAAAAATGAGGGGACAAACAAACGGATAGACATATCTTCACTAAAAGTTAATCCTTTGTTCCTCCTAATAATACATAACAAACCCTGTAAATTTCGTCCAAATCAGTTCATAACTCTTTGAGTTATCTTGGTGACAGACAGACAAACAAACAAACAGACAAAGAGACAGGCAGACAAACACGACGAAAATATAACCTCTTTAGTGGAGGTAATCATGCAGCAGCATTGCAACCGAGTGCAGAAATGAGAGTTTGTCACTCGGTTCGTATTTGAATTCTTGATTCTTATAAGCCCGACACTGATGCTTGCGTAGGCTTTTTCGTTGGTGCGCGTCGTGTCCTATTCAATGTCAAGTTTCTTCTTAGTTGCCAAAGCACTTTCTTTTTTTCAGAAGGGAATTGAGCATCCATATGTTGGGGCGCACGTTAGTAACCGAACTTTGTAGAGCGTTACATGAAACCCTTCAACACTGTTGTTGGTTCGGACCATGCTAGAGCGTGTTCCATCGTGCACATTCCAGAGCGTTGCTGAATATAACGGCTGAACCCTGTGCTGCCGTTCTCCGCGTCCTCCTATATAGTAGGTTCCACTTAGGTTAGGTTACGTAACTTAAATCTCAAGATTAAATGACCCATTTGTATCAGATATATGATTAAAAATATATTACTTCAAAGCCGGCTCCTAAAAGATCAAGCCATTCGCATCCCTTTTGGTCATACATACGTAAGGGTAAATACGAAGCAAACCGGCATCAACTTCTTAATCTTATGCAATCACAAGTGAATCTGAGTTCGTATAAATGAACCGTAATAACGATAGTTTCGCAGTTGTAAACTCAGAACGCACCCCAGGAAGGAAAGTAAGATGCACGTACCCGACAAACTAATTAATATACGATGATCGCGTGCTTATAAGGCACTAACATAGGCAAGGAGAACTCAGGCACACTACGAGAAATCTTGCCACACAGTAACGTCTAAGTAACAAAGTAGAAGTTCTAGAGCATTTAAAAATAATCTATGCATAATAACTTCAAATATGAACTACTTTTTTCGCCGTACGGAACTTTCATTACGGCGAAATTGCTTGAGGCGAAACTGTTTACGGCGAAACTGTTTGCGGCAAAACTGCATACGGCGAAACTGTTTGCGGCGAAACTGTTTGCGGCGAAACTACCTAGAACCAGAAAAAGCAACTTTTACTGTGCAATACACAGGTATAGATGTATCCCTTCAGTTTCTCGACCAGTTGCCCAAACAGATTTCTGATCACCTACTTAAACTTATGATAAGGAAGACTACCCCAGATATTTTTCAGCCATATGATGAAGATTGTGACAAGCCAAGTCTGTTTACTCAGTCTGCTTTCAAAGATTTGGTGAGAGATCTTTATCTACCAAAAGACGCTGCTGAATTGTTGGCTTCAAGAGTGCAAGAGAACTGAATGATGAAACCCAGTACAAGTGTCTCATTTTATCGCAACGGCAAAAAAGAACTGCGTAAGGATTTCCATTCAGTTTACCAGCTTGTCTATTGAAGGTACTAATGCTGAAGAGCTACTTCTCTTGATGGGACTTTCAACTTAATTTCGATTGAAGGGATTGGAGGTTTGTTATTGCCAGTTCCAAAAAGAAGACGTTTAAACCGTGTTATGTTGTACAGTGGATATGAGTATTGCTGTGTACTAATGGATCATTCTATAAATAACTTAAACAGGAATCTAACATCAAGATTGTTCTCGAGAAGTTACGATATGACGTTCATGGGAGGCTAAATTATGTCGATTTGAAAATGGTTGACTTTCATTTTGGTCAGCAAGAGGGTCTGCAAAGTTCCCCTATTTTCTGTGTTAATGAGACATAGAGCTACAGCGGAGCATTGGGTGAATACGAGCTGCCTCGCCGACAGAGCTTGGCATCTGGCGATAAGAATGCCATTAATGATCCTCTAGTAAATAGGAAGAACACTGTCTTTAATCCCTTGTACATAAAGCTTAAAGTAATTGAGCAGTTTCACCGAAGCCCGTAAACGCAGTGGAGAATGCTTCAGCTCTATATGTTCAGCTTTTGCTGCTCCTAGTGAAGAGAAGAAAAAGGCTGGAATATATGACGGACCTCACACAGGAACACTTATGAGAGATACAAATTTTATCACATCAATGAATTAGACAGTATGAAGAAAGAACTTGGAATGCATTTTGTAATGTGGTGCAGAATTCTTCAGGGAATAAGAAAGCAGGCACCTATAGAGATATTGTGCAAGAGCTACTAATTCGAGTGCGACATCTTGGATGCAGAATGAGATATTGTGCAAGAGCTACTAATTCGAGTGCGACATCTTGGATGTAGAATGAGATATTGTGCAAGAGCTACTAATTCGAGTGCGACATCTTGGATGTAGAATGAGATATTGAGCATGAGCTACTAATTCGAGTGCGACATCTTGGATGTAGAATGAGATATTGAGAATGAGCTACTAATTCGAGTGCGACATCTTGGATGTAGAATGAGAATCAAGATTCAGTATTTACACAGCCATATGGACAATTTTCTGGAGAACCTTTTCGATGCGAGCAAGTAACAAAAGGGGGCGTTTTCATTACGCAATAAAAAAATTGAAGAACGGTATTAGGGCCCCCTGGAGTTCACTTATAACGGCGTGTTATTGTTGAATCCTAATATTTTGATAGTTAAATATTTGTCGCATAATCCGTAGACTTTTGCATAGGAGAGAGCCCAGCAACTGTTGATCAGAGATCAGCCAAAATAAGAACGTTCAAATAACTGCTATTTGCAATTGATCTAGGAAACATATATGTATGTATTTTTCTATATTCTATTTTATTTCTAACACTGAATTTCATTTGCTACACATGGACTTTGTAATCTTTGTTATTCTGTCATTAGATATATACAAAATGTATTACTAAAAAAATACGCGTTTTTATCATGAAACTTCCGTTATATAAGCTGATTAGTAATTTTCATCAAAATTTACAAATTTACAATTTATGTATCTCGGAATCGCGATGTCATTGACAAAAACTAAGTTCATTTTCATAATCAGCGGCCCAAATTTAGTAATTATTTGTTTTAAGACTTTTTGTCTGAAATATCGCCTTGACCATTGAAATAATTAGAGTATGCCCGGTATGTGGACTATCTGTGAGCCAACTATCCCTAGGTATAATACATGTAAGCGAAAGTCATTGTAACACCCCGTATTTCATATGCCCGCTTGTAGATTAGTTACTCCTAATCAGGCAGAATTTTCGCTAGGCGAACTTCTGGGTTTAAATTATCCATAGGTAAATTGTTCCCCCCTATTGTCCCATCAGAAAACGCTACTGAGAAAAGTATCATAGCTTATTCACTACTCACCGTCACTGCCAAGCACTCGCTTGATGTCATCTGCAAAAAAAATCAAACTTTATTTTAGTTCGAGAACTTGTGGCCATGGGTCACTTTGCGTTGGAATCGATACAACAAGCAAGTTATATGACTGGAATTTATTCTTGTGTTAGTACTTGACGAATTTTTTTTATTTTTTGTGTAGAAACCTGGAAGAGTATCTTAAGGGTACCGCTGAAGAGTAGCCCATCCGGAGCCTTTGCCGGACTAGGAACCTTGTTAGGCACAACTACTATAACGAATAACAAAAAAGATGAAACCACTAATTAAATAATTTTTTTCTCTTTTTATCTATGACTATAGTTAATTTTCATCACTATAAGTTCATTAACGAGAGTGACTTATTTGCTTCTTCTTTAATGTTCTGTTACACTCTTTTAATCATACATGGGATACCTTTCATTTTCCGAGGTGCTACGAAAACTTATGCAACCATGTTGTATCTCGATCTATGAATCGAATCTCTTGATCTGCTTTCTTCGTGTAATGCTGGTGCTAGGAGTAAAGAAAAGGTTAAATACAAGTGACCCAAGTGCCTGTAGAGTTCATTCTTGTCGAAACATACCAAAACCTTCAACGCGTGTAGATTTGTTGGGTGCCATCCATGTAGTGAGACTTAACACGTCACTAGGAGACCGCCGTCCTTTTTATGAAACCATAGATGTGAAGCACAGTTTGTTTAGAGAATATAGTTATGTCAGATCTAAGTGCTTGGGCTACGCACTTGAAACCTTCAGAATTGTGACGTCACACCAATAGGGTAACTCCTGTTGCAGCGAGTATTCTTTGGTATCTTTCCACAGTAGTGTGGCGCAATTGTGACGTCACTATTCTGAAGGTTTCAAGGACGTGGCGCAAACAGCAGCCCGCGGAGGCACTAGAAAATTTTTACAGCAACCTAGATTTTCTACGCTCTTCGTTGTCTATCTGATCCGAATGTATCTTTCTCTTTTCGGTATTTGATCTATTAATTTATGCGTTATGAGCTCAGTCAAAGAAAGCTTTGCCGCTGGAAGAAAGTAAAATTCACCCTCCGCACTAGCACTCTAAGGCACTAGAAACGTCTTCAATGCTTTGAATTCAATCTGACAAAGCAACAGCCCCTCTGCCGCTGCACAAACAAATTTTCCCTTAGTAATATTTAAAAGGAACGCAGTGACTAAATAAACAGCTACCTTCTAACCAAACGAACAGACTTCATCTGTCACATACCTGTATCAGACAATGCAGCGAAACGAGCGCCAGGAGCCGCATGCTGGTAGTCATTTCCCTCTTTTTCCGTCTACAATTCTGCACGAAATTCATCTGAAAGTCTGTGCAACAAAAATGAAATATTCGGGTGGTTAAAACAATGTTGTCGGCTGCTAAAGATTTCCGAAGTTGACATATGCTGTAAAAAGTGTTTTGGGGTCTGATTCTACATACTGGGTGACTAGCAACAGAACTTTCAAGCAAAAGGTTTTTCCTTTTGCGTAAAAGCAAGATGTTAAACAAACAAAAATAATATACATCTTGCTCTGGAGGCCGATAAATGGTAGCTGCACAGGTTTCATTGATACATTTCAGGTATTTAATGCTCGCGTTACAGCACTTGCAGACTAACAACTGCCCCTTGAATGTCGTGCAGGAAGATGATGCACGAACGCGTTTCTTGCACTTCAATGAGGCAGGACGCTAATGCTTAAATCGTTCTCACGAACTTGCTTGCTAAAAAAAAGTAAACAATACATGAAAGAAATAAACTTTGAAAATACCAGCTTGCTTTATTCGACCAGGAAACAGGAGAATTTTAAACTTAAAAGTAAAATCGATTTATTAAGTAAATAACAAGAAAAATCAAACAAGATAATAAAAACCGTCGTGTGTTTATATGTTTATATATTTTTATGTTGCGTGTTATGCTTTTAATGAAATAGATAAGCAAGAATTAGACCAGGTTGTGCTTGCACGGAGATCGATCACCACGCTCAAGAAGATGATAAAAGTGAAATCCTTATGCCTTTATATGAAAGCATTTTATTTTTTGCTTGAAACAGTTGGTGGCAAAGAAACAATGAATATATTTTCAGCTTCTCCTAGCACGGTCATAGATTCTAATTTTTAGCATTTTTACCACACTTCAAAACATATGTTTGCTTTTAGTTCACGACTTATAAATTCAGGGGCTGATCCACAAAGCACAGACGAAGCGACGAAATTTTTCAGGGGGCAGTAAGCAATTCTTTCAGCTTGCTGTCTTCCTTTGACGAAGCAATTTCGCTTTAACAGAAAAACTTAGATGTCCTGAAGGTTCATCCCTCCGTAGCGAAGATATGCGACTTGAATTAATGTAATTCACTAATGCTTTGCTGCTGGCGAATGTAAAATTTCCTCTCCCTCTTCCATGGTGGGGACGATTGTGCTGCTTTAGTTGAATTGACAGCGAGCACTCACCTCTTATGATAATAATAGTTAGATTTTGTAGACTATTCTCCAGAAAGATGTTAGTTACGGAAGTATATTAAATGAAGACGGGTCTTCAAAAAATCCTCACTGTCAATTTTGACAGCATGGATACTCCAAGGGGAAGATATTCTTCACCGGTCTGCAGGCGAGTACAGAACACGAGGATTTCCTGGCAGCAAATAATTTTCTCCAATTTGGGTTCATCTTTCAAAAGAACCATTTTTCTCTTGAGGAAAACTTCCGAAGTTTAACACCATTGGGTATCGAGGGTACAGAGCTCAGTATTTATTAGGAGCAATATCGACTGCGGACAAAAAAAAATGCTTTCTCAGCGTATCACCGCAGGAAGCGTTTTTCAGCCTAGCATGCTTATCTGTTATGTTCCGTAGTTCAAGTTGGCAGTTGGCTGGAATTTCAGATTATGAATCCAAACTAGAACCAGAATTGTATTCTTCAACAAGAACAACGCTGGTGACTGACAAACAATGCGTAGTTGACCATGACAAACCTAAAATGAATTTAAATTTTTCTATCAAATTTACGGTGAAAAAGGAGAATATTTTAGCAGCCGAAGGTAATGAATAATTGACTTCAAGCCCTGGAGTGGCTTCTTTAGAATTCCACCCTCGTCCTGCACGTGGCGTGAGAGACGACCAACACAGGGCCGATTCCAAGCGACTAAACTTATATCCCATCTAGTTGGCCAAAGGCTGCCTCTTGGTAGGCGCATGAGCCTGGAGAAAGTGGGGTTGTGGGAACCCTCGTGCGAGGAAATGCTTAGGAAAGGCGGATGAGTTCCATGGAGCCAACGGCAACCAGCGAGATCACCTGGCTGTTACCTAGCATCCAACCAATCCTTGTGAAGCCACTAACATCCCTACGAAAACAAAAGCTTACTCAGGATCCATACTCTGGATGGAAACCATTGCCGCCAGCAAACAGTCATACAGAGATTCATCTGTTGTAGAGCTTCAGTATAATGAGAATAAATTAAAATTATTCAGACGGCTTCACACCCTGAATACCATAATCTCATGGCAAACGAATTTGTGCCGGTAAGGGCAGAAACCATTCGGGACATAGACGGCCATTCCTAGAAATCCAGGCCCCGATCCCAGGGGCCTGCGAAACGGGAGCTGAAAACCTGCCACGTCACTCAAAGCCAAACTCCACGAGGTTTGCATGCAGTCCTCTAACATTGCAGTAAAAGAGACGACACCCTGAGGCCGACCCAGTCCCGGTTTAATGTCCACAACCCCACAGAGATGTAAAAGAGAAATGAAGATAAAATCGGAAAAGACAACAGAGGTATTGGAAAACATCCCTTGAACAAATGAATGACAGAGGCATATGCGAACAGTCCACTCGGCAGAGCTGCCCTGCCCAGCAAGGCTTATACAACCCCAAGTTCGCCTGGCTGTGGGGGGACGACAGTCACAGTGGACAAGTGGGAGCTCCCACCAAAATCCCATGGCACTGCCGTTTGCAGCACGGTAGTAGCAATAAAAAACTAAGAAAAATTCGTTTGTGCCACCGAGAAGTAGGGAGAGAAGCTGACTACGGAATGCAGAGGATGCAATGCTTCGTATACAGGTAGGACTGGACAACATTACAACGATCGTATCAACCAATATTTAGGTATATCCAATAGAACCGGTCTACCACTTACGAAACCCATACATACAGTTCCCCGCCTCCATGCTGAGAGATACAACCATGCCTTTAGCAAGCATGACTTCTCCATTATAGACTATTCTAACCCAATTGAGCTTCGCTTACGTTTTCCGCCTTTCAGTCAAATGTTACATTCCATTTCACTGTCACCTCTGATGCCTCGCTTTTTTTCTGAATCTGTTTGTTTGGTATATCGATTTCTTCTTGGAGATTTCCATGGCAGCTGCACGAGACATTTTTTTATATTTAATTCTTTTTCACTGCCTTATTTCATTACTGGTCCCATTCAAAACGATTTATTTCACTTAAACTGAACGTTTTTTCTCCATGTTTGCTCTGCATGTTTTACATAGAATATATTTCTTTCACTTGTTTATGTATGCACTCTCCGTTGTTGCACAAAATTTTCCTCTTAAGTTTGCTAGATTTGTAAATCCATTGTTTTCGAATTTGACATATTATATTTCATATGTAACTCGCGACCAAAGTAAGAATAGCATATAACTTAGCTAAACTATAAATATCACTTCAAATAATAATCGAAAAAAGAAAGAAAATAAAGATAATGGAGATTATTCCCAATTCATTATATGTCAGGTTATTTAGGTCCAAAGAATATACAAAACTCCACAGCTAACGCAAGCACGAATTTCTAATATAATAATAAATGTATATTATTATTTAAAATACATGGAGTTTGATAAAAAATCAAATTAGTGGGTGAAAAATTCAAGTTATGAAAATATGAATAACATAAATTTAAGAAAAAAATCAAATTTTAAAACCTTCCGTTTCGAAAAAGTCCATCTACAACATAAAATATAACACAAGGAATTTCAGATATTTTTAAATCATGGAAAAAAGATATATCTATATTTCAATAGAACAGCGAGGAAAATTCCTTCTCAACAAACTGGCAAGAAACATGAAATCTCGTAAAAATAACAAACTTACAAAATTAGAAAACAACAACAAATAAATTTTCACACTATGAAGAATATTAAGATGCGAAGGTAGTGAATTTCCAATGTCGTGACATTAGGAAAATGATTGAATTTGGAAAAAACACATATTATGGAACTCTAAGATTTAAAATTTAGCTACAGTTGGAAACTGTGTGCCAATCATATATAGAAGAAATAAATTTCATCAAAATTAAAATATAATTAAAAATTATTGTGAAACATACAGATGCCGCAAGATGGTGACTCAAATAACGCAGAGGAGAATAAATTTATATTTAAACCTGGGAGTGCAGACCTTAGTCAAACAACGCTGAATATCAGATTGGTCCAAAATCCAGGACATCTTCCGGATCGTCGGCAATATTAATACTCCAGTTCCGAAACAGTGGTCCTGTAGCCAAAAATTTCATTTTACGGTAGCAGTTTCATCCGAGTCACGTTATTTGCCGTTTACATTAACAGGTTGGACGTATCATTGCAGGCTTCAGTATGTTGGTGTAAGCAGTGAATAATTTGTCTGAGCACCAACTGCTTAAGCAGAAAGAAATTTTTGGCTGTGGAACAACCATTTTGGAACAAAGAAAGTAATTCGTTTCTCGCGACATTCTTAGCACGTTTACTAAATTTCAGGAACATCCCTCTGTTTTGTTAAAACGTGTTGATAAGACAAAAAAAAACAGACGGATAATCCGTATAATTTGATGAACTATTGTAAATGTCATTATTCCGAGATTTTTTTTATTTCATGTAGGTCTGTCAATATTTTTTCACTCATAAAGTTATAAAATATACACAATGCAATTCCAATAAGATGTAATTGCTTTTTAGTTCATTTCTCTTTCCAGTTGCAATGTGAATTTCTGCAAATAAACTATATTATTATCACTATTATTATTATTGATATAAACTGAACGAGAAAGCCCTGTAAAAACTTAACCTTCATGTCGGATGTAAATATATAATTTCTCTTAATTACTATTTATTTAAATTTGTTAATTATACTAAATTTGAATTACAATTTTCACTTTTTGTTATATTTTCGGTCAGTGTAATTCGAATCTTTGCTGCATCTATCGGTGCAAATCAACCAGTTTGATTAGGCTAAATCTTTTTCATTTTACCTGTACGCCAACTTATTCCTATTTCAGTGCACTTAAATGTTTCTTTCCATACAGGACAAGATAGTCCCGCAATCGTATTCAAATATGATTTCTATCGCTTAAGCATTTTATGTTTATGACGTTTCCTTAAATTCTCTACATTCTTATAATCATTGTATTAAAATTTCAACGCTGAATTCCTTTCTATATATTTCCTAATTCGATTTTATCGCCTTCCAGTCAAATTTTATATATCTATTCATCTGTCAGTTTAGATGTTCTCTTTGTCTTGAATCTGCTAGTCTGGTATTTCTTATTTTGGTTTAAAGATTCCATGTAAGCTACATCGGAGATTTCTTTCATATTTAACTCCTTTTCGTCCTCCGATTTCAATATTTTTCTCTTTTAATGCGCTTTGTATCGTTTAACCTGAACGTTTTCCCTTCATGTTGGCCCTGGCTGTTTCCGATGGAAGACACTTTTTTCAATAATTTAAGCCTGTAGTTTCCTGTGCTGCGCAAGATTCACTCATAAGTTTATTCAATTGATGTAACCATTTTGACTAGATTTAGATTTCCCAAACTCTACTGGATATATAATGTGTATTTCAATAATGACGGATGTATGTACAGTGCGACCCACGGTATTAAGTCAATTAGATTTTTCTCAAAAACTATTACTTCATGTTAATATAACTTGATATTTCTATTGTATGTTGCAGAGTAATCATGTACAATGCTCATAATTGTTAATACCATTTAGAAACTTACTTTTATCTAATTCACTCTCTATTTCCTGGATCTAATCCACCCTGGAGTTTATATAAAGAAAATCATGGTTTCAGAAGCAATTTGAATTTTTGCTACCGTTTCCTCGCTTGGCAGAGGTATGCGTTCTCAGAGTGCTCTAGTTTTCTTTGTATAAACTTCAAAAACTAATCATTTGTGTCTTTTGATAGTAATAACAACTTGTACAATTTTCTTGAAGATCCGTTCATAACTTTTTGAATTATACTGCTAACAAACGTTATGACAAACATGAGTCAAACATACAAACGAACAAACTGATCTGCACCAAAATTTAATAATTTATGTCTTTTAAAAATACTAACAACCCCTATAAATTTCATAAAGATCCATTCATTATTTTTTGAGTTATTGCGCTAACAAGCATAAAATTAAAAGAGTGACAAACGAAAAAACGAATTATTATCAAAATTTGGTCATTTACTCTTTGTTATATGCCAAACAACTCTTGTTAGCTTCATAAAAATCAATCCATATTTTTTTGAGTTATGGCATCGCGAAAAATGAGGCAGACACACAAACGGATGGACAAATCTAAACCAATAGTTAATCATTTGTTACTCCTAACACACCTAATAATCTCTGTATATTTCGTCCAATTCGGCTCAGAACTTTTTGAGTTATCTTGGTGACAGACAAATAGACAAACACGACGAAAACATAATCTCCTTGGCGGAGGTAATAATAATCCTTCCCCATGCCAGAGTAAGAAAAAGTTTTACTGTTCAGCAGATTTGAATCACAGACCACTCATCTTTATGTTTTTGTGTTTTTTTTTTTTAAGTTGGCAGTTGCATCAACGAAAATGGGGCAATGGAGAAATATCATCACGCATTCTCCAACACCATCATATGACGGTCGGATACTCTAGTAGTTCCACATGGCTGGAGCTGCTTTTTACACATTTCATATAATTTATTTTATTTTCATGGGATTTTCCTCAAACTGAAGGTAAAATCTAAAAAAAGTCCTAGAAAAATATATCCTCGCGATAGAGGACTACATCAGTTCCGAAATTCAGCACGTATATGAACGAATTGGAACCACATGGGAAAAAATAAATTATAAAAGAAATATATAAATAAAATATATCTATCATATCTAGATGCAACACAATTTCTTATCAGAGAAAAGATAATAAGTATTAAAGTCCAACTAACATCGAATATTGTCCAAATACCGCGGGAATGATCGCCGCACTGTATGAAAAATAAATCCAACGATCGTAAAAATAAATCACGCGATACAAAACGAAAAAAAAAAATCACGTAAAACATATCAAAATAATACGAAATATCCAAGAAAAGTTCTACTGCACCAAAACAGATAAATCCAGATCCCGTAAATACTCAGAGAGAAAAATATGCAGTAGGAGGAAATTATTTTATACGAATGTACATAAAATCCTACTACAGGTAACTATCGTTTATATCCACAAGTAGATGATACTTCGTATTTATTACTAATGAAATAATCCAAGCTCTATGAAATTACGAAAACTTTAAAGCCACCACCAATAAAAACTAATGGAAAATTAGAAAAAAATCTATATACTGAGCGACAACACAAATGTCAGTACGAATGTTGAATTTATGTGTAACAAATCCGGACTAAATAAAGTCCTCTATGTCTAAAAAGGATAAACGAAATATTAGTTTCAGTAAATTGGAGATCTTTCAGTGAAATATTATCCAATATTTCTAACTGAATTTTTTTTAAAAATCAATGCTGGAGTTTTATAGAATATCACTGTGAAAATTTTGTAGAAATCTGTCTTTATAAATAGATGTATCTTGTCACATTCTCGCGTATTTGGAACTATTTTTTTTAGCAGCTCGCACATACTCCAAGAGCTTTTGGTTGCTAAAGACATAACTTGCACGACAGTTTAAATCAAAAAATTTTCTACGTCCGTCGTGACTTACACGTGTACCAACACTCAAAATATCCCCATCGAAAACCATTTTTTTTGCTGGATCTTGGGAACGACGTAGAAAGCAACGCGGTATAGTTTACTTATGAACACTGTAAGTTTAGCGGGAGCAGCGTTTTGATTTGCCTTTACCAGCGGGAAATATGATCACTCGTACGAAACACAAGACGGAGGGACCACTAATGTTCTGCTGAACGGGGCCAACTGCGCTGTACTGCGGAGCCCTCGACGGTACTAATGACTCCGTGTACACTGGTGAACATTAAAACGCAGCACCGCTACCGAGGCCAGGTGTTCTTCAGCCATTAAAGCTGAACCAAGGGAGCTCGATAGTATCGTGTGAAATGATCATGTAACCAGGAGCTTGTCAGAAAATACCGTCTATCTCATCTCGGTAACTGAGCTGAAGACAATAATATTCTACCCGTTCATAGCGACCGAGAGATGAGTCAGAGGACCATTCGCTTTGTATGCTGCGTGCAAACTTCCCCACTGCAGCTTACATCCGCGTAATGTTCTCCGCAGGGTTTTCATACTTGATTAGTTGAATTCTTGGGTACCCGAAGTACACAAAGCACCACACAAAAAGCACACGTACATGGTCCACCAAGTACAATAAATGCAGCAAGTACACCAGATGCACCATGTGCACCAAGAATGCAAGGTTTTCCATGCACTGCAGCACCAGCACCGACCTCAGGTGTCTCGCAATCGGCAACCGATCTCATTTATGATCTTACAGACGGATTACTCTTTTTCCAGTCCCGCTCCAGTTCAGTCCCTCATATATGTTTTCCTTGCTATTCCATCCCTCACTGACAGCTTCCAACGTATATGTGGAAAATCGGTGACATTGAAACATGTAAACTTCCAAACCAATGAACTCTTTTATTGCTCCCACTATCTTTTCGATCTCAGTTTATAGTTACCGCGCGCACCTGCAGCGGACTGGGTGAGTCACCTTCACGCGCTTCTCATATGGTTTGAATTTTGTTAAGAAAACTTAATGAATTGAATCTTACGTGGTTTTGGATGCAAAAATTCTTAGCCATACGGTAGTTGCGCTGTTGTCAATAACCTTACTTTGAATGTACGTTTGCTGAAAGGTATCTTATGAAAAATATTCCCTTAGATAAGATTCAAACGAGTGAACTGTTTCAAACTGTGTTTACATGACACTGTATGATGGGAAGTTTTCATAGGTAATTATGCGTTTTCGGGAATTGGATACAAAGGTTACAAAGTTTACTTCATTTAATGTAAAAATACATATAATATTCGGCAAGTTCGTAAAGCTACTTTCGTTAGCCACTTATCACTGAACTACGCAGCACAAAACCCAATCATAAGGCAACACGCTTCGACAGCTGCGGTTTGTGTCTTCTGACGAGATGACTGCCATATGTGTGGGTATTACTTAGATATGTCGTTTGAAACATAACTCTAACTCTACTTATTATATAGTTAATATTCTTTGATACGAGTCTCTATCATGAAACTCTCCCCATGCATTCTCTTTTCGTATTTTCTTACCTTCATAAACTTGTCATATTTCAGTTTATACTTGCTTGAACATCCCTTCTTCTCTTCTCCCAAGTGTCTCAAGAAGAGTAAACAATCAACTTTTGTGATGATATGTTTATTCGTTCGTTTTTCGCTGCTTGATTTTATGCTTTTTAGTACAATAACTCGAAAAGTTATAAAGGATCTTTATGAAATATACAGGAGTTGTTAGTATTGTTAGAAGACATTATTGATCAAATATTAGTGACTAGTGGACCCGTGCGTGAAGAATTCACGCAATAACCTATACGTTTGCCTAATGCCTCTAGTGGACCTCTAGTGCCTCTAGTGGACCCGTGCGTGAAGAATTCACGCAATAACCTATACGTTTGCCTAATGCCTCTAGGCCGGTGCAGAATCTCCTCTTCTCTTATTTGCCTCCTAATTTTCTTCTTTTCTTCATTGATCCTTTGTCGTGCTGTCATC
>LQNS02277242.1:3251607-3280050 GCA_001587735.2 Parhyale hawaiensis | reverse complement strand
ATAATACCTGAATTTCAGGTAGGCCACACATAATACCTGAATTTCAGGTAGGCCGCACATTATACCTGAATTTCAGGTAGGCCACACATTATACCTGAATCTGGTTCATATATAACGCCTACGTTGAGGTAGGCCGCAAAAGTACCATCTATAAACGAGTTTTCTATTCAGCCATAATCTGAACGGATGCACCGAACGAGATGGAAGCTGCTTTTTCCATAAGAAAACACATGCCACTTTCCATTGCTATAGAGGGAAAGCTGTATGAGTCCTTACTTTACTTGATGATTCTTAGGATGAGATCCAGGTGCTGTTATTCACGCCACCGGTTTTGTGCAGAGGTGATGCTGCAGTCCGTGATCAGCGGGACGGCTAGCAGTGAGTTATCCCCACAATGCATGTAACCGGTTTCAACTGGTTCTTCTGGCACTTTCAGTTGGTACCGTATGCGGCCAGTAAGTTTCTAAATTTCGCAATCTCTGGACCTGTGATAATTCGAATGTGGCGTGGCATTTTGTAACATAATCTCGCCTCCTAGACGGTGAAACTCTTAGAATACTTAGTGATTACTGCATCACCACCATATTTGATCAGAATTCTTACTTCACAACTGCAACCAATGCGGTCTTAGGGTTTGGCCAGGATCTACCCTCGGACATTGATAGTAATTCCTTCTAGAATTTTTCAACAATATATATGATCGCATAGTGCTGGATTTTGCGCCAAATTGAATACACTTGAAGTTGACCAAATTTTTCATGATGATTTAATTGTTGCATACCCTTCACGCTGAGCAGACGCCTTTTTATATCGAATTTACATCGCAGCCAAAGTTCGACGCTGGAGGTTCAACAATCAGTTGGTATCCACAATACGGTGAGCCCTGGGCATTTCCAGTGAATTCTTTTGACTGAACTATATTTTCTTAGTGCAGCTTAATGCTTAATCAATTCCAAGCTGATATTCACTAGTTATCTTGCAGGGGGATATTTTGCTATCGCAAAACTCATGGTTGTACAGCTTGTGTTTCATTAATGGACTATCAGGTCTGCAAGGATAAGACCTATAATACAGCAAAACCTATACTGGCAACCAGAATAAAAAAAAGTCAAATTACAAAATTTTTGCCGTCGTTTTTGACGGCTGGGCCCTCTAGTATGTGAAATGAAACTGTCAGTGTGTGAATTATTGCGTTATATGAACCGCTTTTTATGCTGAAAGAGTTACTTCCATCAACTCGTGCATTAATACATCATTAAAAAAAAACTACAACTCAGCACGAGGGCTGCATTCAATAACATATTGAGCTAAGGGAGGAGTCACATAAATACAAAAGCTAGTAGTGCCTCCACCTACAGTCCATACAGTGTTATGGAGAGAGGCGAAAAAGTATTGCGTTCGAAGCAAACTAAAGCATGTGCTCTTTTTTTTAGATGCGAACAATAGTATGTGCTCTTGTTGCGATTTCTCTGCCTAACATTATACGCGACTCAAAGCGCGAGGGGAGAAAATTTGAAACTTGTTGCGATTTCTCTGCCTAACATTATATGCGACTCAAAGCGCAAGGGGAGAAAATTTGAAACTTGTTGCGATTTCTCTGCCTAACATTATATGCGACTCAAAGCGCGAGGGGAGAAAATTTGAAACTTGTTGCGATTTCTCTGCCTAACATTATATGCGACTCAAAGCGCGAGGGGAGAAAATTTGAAACAGAGAGAGTGGAAACAGGTGAACGGCTGCAGTCTGTGAATGTGAAAAGGATGACTCGTAGCATCTGTGTTCATTAGAGATTGTTGTGTAGAATGACGAAGGGAAATTACCAAACGAACTACTTCCATGAGAGAGGCTGTAAATCATTAACTAAGAGAGCTATTTCTTACTGGAACTGCATTCCCTTAGGGAAAACTTTCGTCCGGCACCGCTCTGCTATCAGAAAGGACGACTGGCAGATAAACAAAGAAAATGACACAAGGCTCATCACCACAATTTCTGACATAAAAACTGGAATGCTGACATACTGAATACAAGGGACATCAAATACATTTTAAATCATAGAAAACTAACACGTGACAAAGCTGTTGACGATCAAGCGCAACAACATTAATAATTGTCGAACTCAGTAAAACGCTAAACTTCAGACCCATTCAATTTAGAACTAGAGCACTCTGAGAGCGCATACCTCCGCCAAGTGAGCCAACGGTAGCAAAAATTCAAATTGGCTCTGAAACCATAATTTGCTTTCCATAAACTCCAAAATCTAATAATTTGTGCCTTTTTAAAATAATAACAGCTTGTTCAATTTTTTTGAAGATCCGTTCATAACTTTTTGAGTTATACTGTTAACAAACGTTATGACAAATATGAGTCAAATATACAAACGAACCAACTGATCTGCACCAAAATTTGATCATTTATGTCTTTTACCATTACCAACAACTCTTATGAATTTCATAAAGATCCATTCATTATTTTTGAGTTATTGTGCTAACAAGCATAAAATTAAAAACAGTGACAAACGAACGAACAAACGGACTAATACCAAAATATGGTTACATACCTAACAACTCTTGTTAATTTCATCAAAATCCATCCATAACTTTTTGAGTTATGGCATCGAGAAAAATGACGCAAACAAACAAATGATTGTTTGTTTATTCATTCGTAGTTAGGGGAGCATAGGTGTGGTCGGGAGGCATACTCTCCACGCAGCTCCGCTCATTTGCCTTTTAGACCTCCTCCCGACCACACCTATGCTCCCCTAACAACAAACAAATGGATGGACATATCTTCACCAAAAGTTAATCATCTGTTCCTCCTAACATATCTAATAATCCCTGTAAATTTCATTCAAATCGGTTCATAACTTTTTGAGTTATCTTGGTGACAAACAGACAAACAAACAGGCAGACAAACAAACACGACGAAAACATAACCTCCTTGGCGGAGGCAAACATGGTAAAGAATTACAAAAAAAAATACAAATGAAAGGAAAATCATCTAACAATCATTTCTAAAAATTGAATGCAAACCTCAGTGACATAAATTACGGTAATCGAACCGAAAACAAGGCGCAGCGCAACCCTCAACACTGACCTATCTTCGAAAACATTTCAAATTCGAATGAAGAAGAAATAGATCAAAAACTTATATCGCGCAAAAACAAAGTTCAAAGCCAAACAATAAAAGTGAGACAAATAAAATATAATGCCTTTCACTTTTCACTGACGGCTAAATTCTAACCAAATGCGAAAACAAAACAAAATCGAAATATTTAAATAAACACTTTACGTCACCAACAGATGAATGAAAAATTAAAGCTCATCTAAATGGAAAACTTCACGTCTAAGAAATGCGCGTAATAGGAATTATGTGACTCCTACCAAGTATAACACACAGACTACAAACGTACAATAATGTAATTTCAAACATACAACAAAGTCAACCACAACAAAGAAATAATTGGCATACTACGATGATAGCAAATAAAATGCATAGAAAAATCTCTTCTAGCGATATACGGAAAATTCAGCTGCAAAAATTTAAATATCGCAAGATTAAGAGAAGTGTAAAAATATATCAGAGCTCTCAAATTCAAAAATTGAATCCAAGTGTCACTAAATTGGAAGGAATCCACATTTAATCGAAAAAAGCGAAGACTTATAAATTGTACTCCTATAAAAAACAAAAGCATGCAAGTAAAATGGGGAAACTTTGGATTAAAAGAAAAATAATAAAATTGTAAGATTATGGCAAGCATAGATATATCTAAGAGCTCTAAAATTCGAAAATAAAAGCTGTCCAAGTACCATTATATTGGACATAATCCACTCCAACAGCAAAGATGGTATTTATTGTGTAAACAGGAAAACTTGTAAATTGTGGTCATTTAGGAAATAAAAAAAAACATACAATTAAAACGAGACATTTGCTCCAACAGGAGGAACCCTAATTCCAAGCTAGTAGGAAAAGTAATAAGTTCACATTTACAATAAAATGCAATCTAAATCTGGTAAATGCTGGACCAATTTGATTGAAATACTAGTAATATCAGTTTCCACAAAATTAAATTTATATCCAGTGAAAAGATAAATACTATGGACCTATGTAAAAATCAAGTAATTAAAAATTATAATCGATAGTCTGACACAAATAAAAAATTCGTTCCATCCACAAAAAAAAGGAAAATTTAGCTAACGTAATATTGAAACAAATAAAATGCAGTAACATCCAATTAAATTAAACTCAAATTCAATTAAAGGAGGAGAATTTCAACGAAAAATAAACTACAACTTCAGCACATTAGTAACGATAAAATTGGCCGAAACTGAAACGCATAAAAAGACAAGCTGCATGAAAATGAAAATTAACCCAACAGAAAGGATCAACCGATTAATAAATGTACGGCACAAATAGAACTAAAACAAAGCCGATATAAGCAAAAGGAAAATGAAATCAGACACAGCTAGACTGAAATACAAGTGACGAAAAATGAATTCAATTTTGAGATGAATGCAAATGCGATGAAATAGCTGGGGAAAAGGCAAGAATAAAAGCTTCATCAACGGTAACCATGCAGCCGCACAAAGAAAAAAAAATTGGGAAATAGAAAAAATCCAAGCTGGAAAAGTAGAGTTTTACAGAGAAAATAAATACAACGAGCCAAACAGAAGTATATGAGCTGATTAACTGAAACAGAAAACAAGCAAATCCTATATTTTATTTAAATTACCTGCTATTCATCATATGGACGCAAATTTTTGTAATAAAACTATTGTTTGCAGTATATTTATTGAAAAATTTGAAAATTCTATTGACCCCATGTTCAAATGCATTGGAACAAAAATAAAATTCAGTATTGCCCCGGAAAAGTAAAATATAGGAATAGATTCTCTTTTAATAAGAGTTTAAAGAAGCGAATAATAATTGAAAACAGTAAAACTTAAACCCAAAGAAATGAAAAAAATTTCGAATGACCCAATAACTTAAATGCTAACAAACTGAATGTAACTGAAATAAAATAAAATAAATAAAAATTATACAAAACTAGTACCTGACAAAACTGCTTTCAATAAAGCCAACAACATTGACAACTGTCAAATCAAGGAAGAGTTAAGCCTCAAAACCAGTAAATCTTAGGAGATGAAAAAGAATTACAGAAAAAATGAAAGTAGGCGAAAGATGAATTCAACAATCATTAGTACAACTGAATGCCAACCATAACATAAAAACTCAATCTCAAAAAGTTCGGTTATCCAAAAGAAAGAAATATACAAACAATCGAAATTGATAGAAGATTTGCGACAAACTTATTAATAAATTATCAAATCTTCTTATCAAATCTTCATGAACAATTCAGATCTGAGGGAAAAGAAATAAATCAATGAACAGCTCTCATAAAATGTTATCCAACCAGAAACTTAAATGGAACAAATTAAACACACTGCCTTGCACTTTTGGGCTATGGCACAGCTCAACTCAGAACAAAGTTAAATTCTAACTGAACTGGAAAAACTATCAGAAAATCCAAGTGCTTCAGAAAACAATTTAAGACATAAATAGACGAATTAAAAATTATAACTCACCTAAATAGAAACACTTCACTTCTAATTCAAATTAAGCGACCTCTACTAAGTACACACAAAGATTGCAGACGTCCAATAATATAATTTCAAACTTAAGATAAAGTCAACCACAACAAAAAGATATTTGGCATGTTGCGATGATAAAAAACTGAAATCTATAAAAAATAAAATAAAATATTGCATGATTTAGACAAGTATCAAAATATGTACGATCGCTAAAGATAAGAAAATAAATCCGTGTTTCAAAATTGGAAGGAATCCACTAAAATAGAAATATGAATTCACATTAAGAAATGCGGGTATTTCAAATTCAGTGACTCTTACAAAACATAACACAAAGATTACAAACGTACAATGAAGTAATTTCCAACACGCAACGGAATCAACTACAACAAAGACATAATTGGCATACTACGATGATAACAAATAAAATTCGTAGAAAATTCTTTTCTACCTATGTATGGGAACTTACGGTTGAAAATCTTAAATGGCGCAATATTAAGCGAAGCATAAAAAGCTATCTAAGCTTTAAAATAAAAAAAATCGAAGTGCCACAAAATTGGAAGTAATCCACTCTAAAAAGAATATGGACATTTAATCTGCAAAAAAAACTTATAAATTGTACTTATATATATATATATATATAAAATAAACGAAATGCATGCAATTAGAAGGAGGCATCTGCTCCCTCAGAAGAATGACGGATTCTATGCTAATAGTAGGAGAAATATGTTCATATTTACCATCAAACAAAAATCTAAAGCTTGCATATTTTAGAGCAATTTGGTTGAAATAATAACAAGTTGAAGAAGATAAAAATTGATATCCAGTGGAAATATAAATGTTATACATCTGAGTAAAAGTTCAGTAAATCCGTATTAAAGTTTCTATTATAATTTTAGCTCATATAAAAAATCAATTCCACGCAGATAAGCACAGAAAATTAACAAAAGGTAAAATGGAAATGAATTAAATTCATTAACATTTAAATAAATTCAACTAAAGTTCAACTAAAAACCAATTTTAACGAAAAATAAACCACAGGAACAAAATTTCGTCTGAGAAAAACAGTGATCCAAAAACCACGACTAACTTGAAAGTCTCTCGCAATACAAAAAATCAAATTTATTAATAACTGCGACAAAGCAAAAGCCAAGAAAAGTTAATAAAAAGCTCATATAACAGATGTAGTTTACAAGATTCGGAAATATCTGAAAAAATTAACTCAAGACAAAATAGGAAACAAAAATGTTTTTTTTTAAAGTAAGCAATCCTAACTCTCAAACAACATATTCAGCTCATGCCATAACAAATAGCAAAATTAGAGCACTCTGAGAGCGCATATCTCCGCCAAGTAAGGCAACGGTAATGAAAAATTCAATTAGCTCTAAGACCATGATTTCTTTTGTATCAGCTGCAAAATTCAACCATTTGTGTCTTTTAATAAAATTAATAATTTCTGCAATTTTTTAACGTCCTTTCATTACTGTTTGAGTTATGCTGCTAACAAACATTATAACAAACAAAAGTCAAATATACAAAAAAAAACAACAAATCTGCACCGAAATTAATTATTATATCTTTTACCATTACTAACAACTCCTGCAAATTTAATAAAGATACATTCAAAACTTTTTGAGTTATTGCCTGACAAACAACATGACAAACACAACGAATCAGCCAATCTGGACCAAAATTTAATCATTCATGTCTTTTAACATTACTAACAACTCCTGTAACTTCCATAAAGATTCACTCATTGAGCTAATGAACATAAAATCAAACACAGCAACAAACATACGAACAAACAGATCACAAAAATTTGGCCATTTACTTTTCATAATACACCTAACAACTCATGTAAACTATAAAAATCCGTCAATAATTTTTTGAGTAATGGCATTGAGAAAAATGAGGCAGACAAACAAACGGACAGACGGATCTTCACCAAAAGTTAATCACCTGTTCCTCCTAACATACCTAACAATCTCGTAAATTTCGTCAAAATTCGTCCAAAACTTTTTGAGTTATCTTAGTGACAAACGGAAAGACAGACAGACAGAGACACAAACAAGCAAATAGACAGACAATCCCGACGAAAATATAACCTGCTTGGCAGAGATAACGATCAAATCTAATTCTCACGGGTTAGTATTTACTTTCCCATAACCACCCCACCCCCCTTCCCCAACATGAGATTGAATAAAGCAGCTATCAGCGTTTGATATCAGTAGAAGATATCAAACGCAACTTTTCCCTATAAAAGTTAGGGCCGCCCCAGAAGCTAAAAGCGCAGCTTAGCAACTGGAGGGCGCTGCGGCGGCCTTAAATTTGGTTTGGGTTGTACAAGTTCATATGAGCGATATTATATAGGGACCTCAAAACTCTAACATAAAGAACAAGAGACTCTGAAATATAAAAATGGGAACATATTGTTGCCTTGATTAGTTATAATCCAAACAGAAGTGAAAAGTCAGCTGCAACACCAAAACCTACGTAATTTGATAAAATTATGCAATTTTCTTTAATTGCGAAAAGAATTGCTTGAGGTTTACGTCCAACAACAGCATAGATGTTTGTTAACATAAATCGAAGAATAAGTTCATATTAGGCCTAGACGTTAATTTGATAGTTCAAGAACGCAAGACTCTTCTAAATCATTAAACAAAGAAAACAAGTCTAATTAAATGAAAAATTTACATCGAGTGAAATTAGCCAATGCTCACCCGAAAATAATGTAATCTTGGCCGTAACATTTTTTGGAAAATTTTTAGTGACCTTAAAAATTCACTAATGATGTACAGCTTTAATGCGTTAATAATATTTATACGAAGAATCGCATTGTCGGCACAAACTCGTATCTGTCGAGAAGCGTGCAAATTTCTCTATGTGAAAATAGATACAGGTAGTTGATGCTAATGTGTGCATTTAAGTAGGTTAAAAAAAGCGTCTCTCAAAATTTATATTCACTGTTTGGAAAATTCAGTTTTTTTTAATTACCTGTAATTGATTATTGCTTTTTTTCAAATGCAGTGTCAATGTCTCTGGAAAACAATACTTATCACAATAAAAAGGGCGAAGACTGACAATAATAAAGCAAAATTATTATAATCGTTAAGCCGTAAGATGCAAAACTCACGATAGCACTGCCGGGATCGGAATGATCTACGCGAAAAATCTTTCACCGTCGATATGACGTACACGTATACCAGACTCAGAAATATTAGCACGGCAAAACAGAGCTTTGGACTGGCTCTTTGGAACGACGTAAGAAACAACGCGGTGCCGTTCAGTAATGAGCACTGTAACTTGATTGCACTGTGCGCCTCGAACTGAAGTCGATAGTGAACCACGTGAAGTCGCCCGGACGAACCACGTGAAGTCGCTCCGACGAACCACGTAAAGTCGCTCGAACGAACCTCGTAAAGTCGCTTCGGCGAACCTCGTAAAGTCGCTCGGACGAACTACGTAAAGTAGCTGGGATGAACCACGTAAAGTAACTCGGACGAACCACGTAAAGTCGCTCGGACGAACTACGTAAAGTAGCTGGGATGAACCACGTAAAGTAACTCGGACGAACCACGTAAAGTCGCTCGGACGAACCACGTAAAGTAACTCGGACGAACCACGTAAAGTCGCTCGGACGAACCACGTAAAGTAACTCGGACGAACCACGTAAAGTCGCTCGGACGAACTACGTAAAGTAGCTGGGATGAACCACGTAAAGTAACTCGGACGCGCACGACACGCGAATCAGAGGGGAAAGCACTGACATCTGCTCAGCGGGACGAGCTGCACTGCACTGCGGAGCCGTGAGTGGCAGCGCGAGAGATGCCGTGTTCCGGTGCGATGAGCAGCGAGTGTACCTGTAAAAGCTGACCAAGAGTTCCCCGATCATCAGATGCGTTCAACAGCCCGGACATGATATCGAATATCGCTATATGATACTCGAGCTTATTTCCAATGAACTGAGTGGTGATAAAGAGGGGCCCCTGTACCCTAAACATCTGCGCTGCTGGCAGCACACTTGCCAACTCCGGGTGGCTTCCGGGGGCTGCTGCCTTTGTGGAGCTCTCGTCCTGCTGAGGTTCCTCTGTTCTCTAGTAACTAAAGTAACTAAGTAGTAGGAGTAGTAACTAAAGTAACTAAGTAGTAGGAGTAGTAACTAAAGTAACTAAGTAGTAGGAGTAGTAACTAAAGTAACTAAGTAGTAGGAGTTGTAACTAAAGTAACTAAGTAGTAGGAGTAGTAACTAGAGTAACTAAGTAGTAGGAGTAGTAACTAAAGTAACTAAGTAGTAGGAGTAGTAACTAAAGTAACTAAGTAGTAGGAGTTGTAACTAAAGTAACTAAGTAGTAGGAGTAGTAACTAAAGTAACTAAGTAGTAGGAGTAGTAACTAAACTAAAGTGTTCTCATACAGTAGAAAATGTATGAACAGACAAGACGCCAGGTACACTACGTACTCCAGATACGCCTATGCTCTTGTCCATCAGATAAACCATCTTCATAAAGCTTAGCACGTGCCACAAATACACGTGCCGCAGGTGTAGCAGCACCAGTACAGTCCGCAAGTGTGCTGCTAACTGAGCATTTTCCACGTATTAAAGCCCCAGCTAAAGCCGTTAGCATTAAACAGTTTCCACGATATTCCGTCCCTCACTGCTCGTTTCCAATCGATCGAATGCCGCGTTGCAACAGCTAGTCTTTGGTGGCGTAAAGCCTCTATGTAATTATTTCTCCCCGAGCCAACGCTACCTGGTCTGATTCATCTTACACGTGCATCGTATACAACAGGGGTTCCCGAAGTGGTCGAAAACGACCCCTTTTGTGTCCATACCTTTGGGGGTCGATTAATACAAGGAGTCTGAGTCTCTATTAAATTCTTAACCAAAGGCGTCTTTTTGTGGCCACGCTCGTGATCAGAATCACCGTGATTATGATCATCGTGATCACTGAAAAGCACAAGAACGGTCAACGATTTTGTAAACAAACCAGAGACGCCATGTAAATTTTCGAAAAATATATTTTTATCGTTTTTTCACGGAAAATGGTAGGGAATGGATTTCTTATGGACCTTTATTTATTTTGAAGCCAATGCACAACTGAACTGGCAGTATTCAAAGCCTTTTGAACATACGCAGGCATAAAACTAGGAAAACTACAATTCTGGAAGTCATTAGTAAACTACAAACAATCATCATAACATTATTTAATTTATCCCATAACATAAGAAAACATCACATCAAATTTTGATTTAACGGAGGATATCACTCTGCGATCAATTCTCACCACTGATCACTGTTGATTGCTATCAGAATCATGTCAAAAAGCGGTGACAAAAACGCGCGGATCATCCGTAATCAGGCAGAATCATCCGCAAAGTGATCACGAAAAGACGACTAAAGTATATTACTTACTAAGCACTAGTCCAGGGTTATAACAGATATCCATCGAAAATATGAAGTACAAACACAATCTAGAGGCCTCAAATACGACTGTGCTCAGTCCTGCCTAGAATATAGTTGACATGAAGATTCAACAGAAGATTTTTTACGTTAGGTTTTTTTTATTTTCTATTTTCATAGGATGGTGACACATATTTTCGTTGTATTCAGTGTATGTCGTCAAATGTAACATGAGAAGTATTTATAAAGTATAATTCATCTTGATTTTTCAGAGCCACAAAGCCACAATCCTGAACGATGATTTCACCTCTGCATTTGCTATTGAAAATGTTACAAATATTCCTGACTCACCACCGATGCAAGTTGTTCCCATAAACACACGTGTTTCCACGGAGATCGAGATCATTCATGAACAGTACTGACCCACCTGAAAGAGTAGAAATCCACTGACCCAGATAATCTTACTCCCGTGTTCTACGGGAAATGGCTCCAGTCACCCTGCTCGAAATATTCAATCGGTCTTTAAGAACAGGAAAAGTTCCACAGGATTTGAAACAAGCTAATGTGATCCCGATACATAAAATGGGGATAAGATGAGCTCCAGCAACTATCGACCAATCATCTTACATCGGCCGTCAGCAAAACCATCAAACGTCTCATGAAGAAGCGCATCATTGATCACCTGAGGATGCATCAGCTCATAGCCGACACTCAGCACGGCCTCCGAAATGGAAGAAGCTGCTTAAAAACCTTTGGGATTTCTTTTCTAAAGTTACAGAAATTAAAGACGAAAAAAGTGTGTACATCTTGTGTATCTAGGTTTCGAAAAGTCTTTTGACAAAGTCCCCCATCCGCGGCTAATGAAAACATCAGAAGCCCATGGCATTCAGGGAGAATATTTACGTTGGATCGGAGTATGGCTTACGGATCGGCAGCAGCACGCGAAGCTTGAAGAAGAGACGAGCGACTGGACGCACGTATCACTATCATCACTGGTTCCACAGGGTAGCGGGTTTGGAACACTTCTGTTCACAGTTTACATGAATGATCTCCATCTCAACATCCGTAATAAAATCAGTAAATTTACGGATGATACTAAACTATTTCATCCTGTCACGAAATGAGTTGAGCTACAACAAGACTTTGACCACATCATCGAATGGTGCACAATGTGGCAGATGAGCCACACTTAGAATTTGCTGTTCAACTCGGGTCACCACCATAGGCGTACGAGACAGGGGGCAGGAGAGGGGGGCAACTGCTCTCCCTGATTTCGGTTGACGGCTAAAATTCGGGCAAATGGCGCGGGATATTCGGGAATTTTATATAAATACAAAAAATCAACATTTATAAACAGTAATGAAGACGAGATCACAAATAAGAAAATTTCAGTGATATTGTTGGGCACTGGACTTGTATCCAGGATTAGTTATGTAATGAAACTATAACTTCGCAAAAAATATTCAAAGCTGACATTGTCCAGACCTGTTTCCACGATCGATGTAGAAATATTATTACTGGCATGTCATGTTGACCAGCGCTTCAGCTAACTACTTTTTGTTTCCTACATTTTTCGAAAACTTTTGAGGCGCTTTTTGGAATTCTGAGCTCAAAAAATTGTGATTTCAAAGAAAAATTTCGGTCATGCCTGAATCGCAAGTTTATTAAAAATTTAAAAGCAAAGCAAAGAGTTTATAAAATCATGGTAAGCGTATAACTGAAAACGTTTCGGAGTCCAGCTCCATCATGTTCTGGAAATGTAGAATAACGAATTACTTTTGGGAACACTAAACACAGACTAAACACAGTCTAACGAACCTTACTAGACACAGTTATGCGGAACAAAATATTACTTTGGAGTTTAAAAGCAAGAATATACACATGTTGCTTATCGAATCACTTATAGTAGTGGTTATTATTATTATTAAGGGATGGGGGTTAAGTTCATGGATATAGAAAGATTCAGTTGTATTCAATTATACGTATGCGATGATTTTATTAACTCATTTCTTTGTTTTTTATATTTGTAATTCTAATTATAGGCTGTACTGCGCCTACTATCAATTTACCCCTAGGCACTCATACAACCCTGTCTGGGTTTGAAAAAGGGTGAAATGGGGCTGTCTCATGAGCCGATTTTTCATTATTTGGCAAATAAAAAAATAATTTAAAACACTAAATCTTAACCTTCCCGAATGGCAAGCACCATTTTAACCCTGACGGAGTTGCAGGGGTGCCTAGGGCTGAACTGATGGGCCATGCAGGTAGATATAAAATTTAGAATTTACTGTTGACCAAAATCATCAAAATTGATGCATTAGTTTGCAAGGAAAAAGTAGGAAGCTGATGAAATTATTGGTGTTCAGGGTAAAAACGGTTGTTAAGCCCCGACCGTGTTATGGAGGAATCTTCGGACAAACGATTGGTTCTACCTACTCTAGAATGAAAGATACAGTGTATGATATGGAAATTTTTTTATTGGTCCAATAATAATCGCATGGGACAAGCCCGTTTTACCCTTGTTAACCGCCTAGTGGTAAATTGATAGTGAGCCCAGGTGGAGCTTAAAATTAATTTTTTTAACAAAATCATCAAAAAAGCGGGCAAAAAAGCCGCAAGGAAAAAGTTGTAAGCTGAAACACTGGTCTTGAGTATGGCTTCAGTTTCTTAGTTTTTGAAACATGCGAGTACTATCATGTCTGCATTAACTTCTTATCTCCTTCCAGAGGGAATCCCATTAAACTATATTGGTTTGCTCGTTGGTGTGCCGATTACTCGGTAACGGCAGATATAGGACTTTTGGAGGATATCGGCACCGTTGAGAATAGACACTTTCGGGCCATCAGCGCATTTTTGCAAATACTAATTCTTTTGTCAGATTGATCTATAACACTAGTCAAAAATCAAATCAATGTTCAAGCTTTTTCCTACTGCTATGGGGCTAAATTCTGAAGCGCTAAATACGAAATGACACCCGAGTCTCTGTATCAGGTCAGTTCTTTTTCTCTTCAGCAGATTATAAACAACTCGATCTGACAAAATCGATTATTCACTACTAAAATACGAAATGAAGTTAATGTAGTTTTATCGGATTTATGTTAGAGTCGATGCGTTTGTTCCAAGTATTGCATTGGTATCCCTCGATCAGGTCAAGTTTCTGAACTGTCGCCTCTTGGTTTCATCTTTATGTGTACTTGTAGTTGTACCTGTAGTTGTACCTGTCTATTTGCCTTCTGTGATTGTAGCAGCAGCTATCATAGTGAACGTTATGTTGAGGTTATCTATCACACCTTGTGACTAATAATTGCCTCCGCCAAGGAGGTTATGTTTTCGTCGTGTTTGTCTGTCTGTCTATCTATTTGTGTTTGTCTGTGTGTCTGTCACCAAGATAACTCAAAAAATTAAGAACCGATTTGGATTAAATTTACAGGGATTGTTAGGTCTGTTAGGAGGAACAGATGAATAACTTTTGGTAAAGATATGTCCATCCGTTTGTTTGTTTTTTTTTTTTTTTTGTTTATTTGTCTGCCTCATTTTTCTCGATGCCATAACTCAAAAAGTTATGGATGAATTTTGATGAAATTAACATGAATTGTTAGTTGTATAATAAAAAGTTTCTGAAAAAAATTTGGTAATGATCCGTTTGTTCGTTCGTTCGTTCGTTTATCACTGTTTTTAAATTTATGCTTGTTAGCACAACAGCTCTAAAAATAATGAATGGATCTTTATGAAAGTTATAGGGGTTGTTAGTAATGTTAAAAGACATAAATGACCAAATTTTGGTGCAGATCGGTTTGTTCGCCTGCATGTTTGGCTCATGTTTGTCATAACGTTTGTTAACACTATAACTCGAAAAGTCATGAACGGATCTTCAAGAAAATTGAACAAACTATTATTAATATAAAAAGGCACAAATAATTAGATTTTGAAGAAAATTATGGTTTCAGAACCAATTTAAATTTTTTGCTACCGTTGCCTCACTTGGCGGAATGATGCGCTCTCAGAGTATCAATTTTTTCAGCTGAATATGGAGGTTATGAAAGAATAGGTGCGCTTGTTATTTGTTGTCGCGAATATCATGCTCATGATAGGAATCTAGTCACAAATCAAATAAAGCCTCTCATCATCAATTGTAAATTAATAAAATATAACACCGGTCTACAAAAAACAGTTTTGTAGTTAATTCCAGTTTTTTAGCTGATCGAGTATAATTTCGGAGCCCAGAAAACGAACATTGCATCAACTCCTCGGCCTCATGTCAAGATTTAGTTCAAAATGGATGATGGGGAAAAAACTTGACCTTCAGAAGTCGATCAGAATTTCTGTACGTTAGCTACTGGTTGACGGTAAACAGAGTAAGTGCGCTATGAAGTTCATGACTGGAGGACTCCTGTCATAAATGATATATGTGAGGAAGATGTAACAAACTACAAACGGACTTAATCTTGGAAGGTCTCCCTGAAGCCATATCATTTCGTGGGAAAGAAACATTGACCTATTAAAAGTTATAACCTGACGTATTCGATCTGAACATTGCGGGCACAATGATAGCTGTTTCCGAAATTACATAGAGCGAAAATACTGTCTCCAGCATGGAAGTTACCTATCCTCTTACCTACACAAACACGTAAATATATGTGCTAGGATCATTGACCTGACCTAGGGAAACCGAAGTGATATTTGGAATCAGAGCACCGAGAAAACTGTAATTCGGTTGAATATATTCAGATCTTAGCCATTTTCGTTCATGGCCAGTGACTTGTTACTCAAAGCCAAGCCCGCTCGACGCATTTGTACGGAGCTGTCGACAGTAAATTTGGCATCGTCACTTAGAGTCGAGTTGCAAATCCCGGAAGCAACCAAATTATATTGGGCCGTTTAACACTCAATTTTATGTTGTAATGTTGTATTTGTGGCTGCTTCACAAGCCTTAGTAATCTATTGCATGTCTACAACCTGAAACTCAAATTGCCCTGTAGAAGCCAGCGCACCAGTCTGAAGTTTTCGGCAATCAAATCAAGTGGACTTGGCACTAATCGACATTCACGACCCAATCGATAACGTCTAATATAATAGTGAACGCGTGCGTGAAAAATTCATGCAATAATATATGTATGTATTTGCTTAATATAGGCCGGTTCGGAATTTTCTTTTCTTTGACTTGCTTCTTCTTTATCACAAGAAGTTTGTAGTGACACTTCTTCATTGATTGTACTTTTCTTACTAAAATACATATAGAGGAAAACGCTACGACGGCCAACTCAGATTATGGTATGAGATGCGTGTTTCCTCCTGAGCAGTACACTTCATTTTGTCTTCAGCACACTCCTTCGCTTCCTTATAATAGATGACATGCATAAAAAAACTATATTAGTAAGCACTGAAACATCACTGAATTTCATTTCTGCTGCATATCCAGAATACGCAGCGTAACAAAATTTTTGCGTCCAAGAAGTTGGAATAAATAATTGTTACGTCTACTGCACCGGGAAAAATTTGTTCCTCTACGCTTCGCTGATTTTCTACTAAATGTGTACACCGTAAGCCAAAAGAAAATATAATTTCGATGTAGAGAAAAAGTAATGACTATCAGACTCCATGAGAACGGCAAGAGAAGCTGGAAGAGCACGAACTTCATTCATTGTTACTAACGATTAGCAGTGTTTTTTTTTACCCACTGTTGATATTGCTTCTAATAAATACTGAGCTTTGTATTTAAGATACTCGAGAGTGGAGCATAATTCGGACTCGGAGAAAACTTGTTCTGTTGAAAGAAGTACCCAAAATCGAGAAAGCAATTTACTGCCAAGAAATCATCGTAGCATTTACGCGCGTGCTGACCGCCGAAAAATATCTTACCATTTGCCTCGATTTATGTAGTCAAAATAAGACGACCAGTGTAAACTAAGGGCAGCTGAAGTTTGAATGAAGAAAACTTCAGGACAGAGTACGCATCACGATGGAAGAGATTGTTTAGAGAAGCTGTATGCATCTGCATCGAGTGGACTTCAACGTATAGTCAAAGAAAGACCGGACCGGATCGGAATCATCAGATATACTGCTCCAGTGCCACCATCTTCGTTTCTGTAAAAAATAGATTATATTCTGCTGATCATAGACCTGATGCTATAAGACGGTTCACTCTTCATTGCGGCAATTACCCGTACGGGTCACCATTACCAGCTTCTTTTCTCCCACAGAAATCTTCTACTCTCTTTCCTTCGTCATTTTCTACATGACCTCGACGTTTAACAAACGCATTTATGCAACCGAGCTCAGGTGGACCCCCACCTTTTATCCCCTTGTTTATCTAGAGTTCTTAAATCTTCAACGCTTGTAGTTCTTCCCATCTTATATCTAATTTCTATGCTCCTTTTAACTTTACAAACATTCAACTGATAGTATTCTTCAATCGTCTTAGCTGCTCATGCTGGCTAAGGGACAACTAAAGAATATGAATTTATCACTACCCATGCTCGTCTCGGCATTCGACAGCCGTTGAATATCACGCTCGCATATAGGAGCCCTCGCAGTACCGCTGAAACTAATACAACAATATCGAAAATGCGCTGAGTGCTCAGAATGAAACAATTCTAAAGGGAGATTTCAACCTCCCCAAATAGATTGGAGTACCTTGCGCAGCCCAGCCCCAGGCAGCAAACTGCTCGAACTCCTCAGTCACCTTCACCTGACGCAGCACATTAATGAACCCACGAGATACGGTAATATTCCAGATCTGGTATTCTCCACTCCTGATTGTAAAATTGTTGACCTAGCCATAATAGATCGGCTAGGAAACCACAACATGGTTGAATTTACGCTAAAAACTGTCAATGAATTCACCGCTAATGCGAGTCGGCTCAAGCTGCCAGACTACCGACGAGCGAGTTTTCAGGAAATGGCAACTGAAATAGAAACAACTGACTTTGAAACCCCGATGAGAGACGCCAGTGTTGAACAATGCTCACATATTTTGAAGACGAGCATCCTGAGTGCAGCTGAACGGGTTGACTGTCTAGCGCCCAAAAATCTACACGCCACCTGCTATTCCTCATACCGCAGCACCCGCCCATTTTTACGGGTATAATCTGTTATGCATACAAAAATTTACTGTCACACCCGAGAAACAGATTAAAATGTTTGCTACACTTTACTTTCATGCAAAAATGTATCGTTATTTTTGTATTCACGCTGAATAAAAGTTCGGCCTCTCTGAAATGCCCTAAATTATTTTGTTTCAAACAAAACTACCATTAAATAATTACCAGCTACTTTATTGGCTATAAATTTATCTTTGCAAATTCTTAGACGTCAGAAATCTTCCGTCAATTAAAATATACCCTAAACGTCTTTCATCAAAAATTACTGAGCACAGAATTTCCCCCTCAAATTAAGAAATCCTCTAAATGTGCTTCGCCACACCAACTTATCGCTAATCTTCAATAAGCCAATATTTTTACGCCAAATTATTTTAGGGATAAATATTTCCCATCAAAAAATTTCTCACCCAATTCAAATATCGTCAAACAGTTTATGCCCCAAACACTCTCTCGGCAAATATGTAATCCGGACATTTTTTCTTCCGCAATTCTGTTTTACGTCTAACCAAAACATCCACAAGGGGATGGTAAGTCTGTGAGCCACTTGTGTAAAAGAGGTGGACTCTGCAAGGGAGGAGGACTCTGTAAGGGAGGTGAACTCTGTAAGGGAGGTGAACTCTGTAAGAGAGGTGGACTCTGTAAGGGAGGTGGACTCTGTAAGGGAGGTGGACTCTGTAAGGGAGGTGGACTCTATAAGGGAGGTGGACTCTATAAGGGAGGTGGACTCTGTAAGGGAGGCGAACTCTATAAGGGAGGTGGACTCTATAAGGGAGGTGGACTCTATAAGGGAGGTGGACTCTGTAAGGGAGGTGGACTCTATAAGGGAGGTGGACTCTATAAGGGAGGTGAACTCTATAAGGGAGGTGGACTCTATAAGGGAGGTGGACTCTATAAGGGAGGTGAACTCTATAAGGGAGGTGGACTCTGTAAGGGAGGTGAACTCTGTAAGGGAGGAGGACTCTGTAAGAGAGGTGGACTCTATAAGGGAGGTGGACTCTATAAGGGAGGTGGACTCTGTAAGGGAGGTGGACTCTGAAATTGAGGTGGACTCTGTAGGGAGGAGGACTCTGTATGGGAGGTGGACTCTGTAAGGGAGGTGGACTCTATAAGGGAGGTGAACTCTGTAAGGGAGGTGGACTCTGTTCACCTCCCTTACAGAGTTCACCTCCCTTATAGAGTCCACCTCCCTTATAGAGTCCACCTCCCTTATAGAGTCCACCTCCCTTATAGAGTTCACCTCCCTTATAGAGTCCACCTCCCTTATAGAGTCCACCTCCCTTATAGAGTCCACCTCCCTTATAGAGTCCACCTCCCTTATAGAGTTCACCTCCCTTATAGAGTTCACCTCCCTTATAGAGTCCACCTCCCTTATAGAGTCAGCCTCCCTTATAAAGTCCACCTCCCTTATAGAGTCCACCTCCCTTATAGAGTCCACCTCCTTTATAGAGTCCACCTCCCTTATAGAGTCCACCTCCCTTATAGAGTTCACCTCCCTTATAGAGTCCACCACCTTCAAGGGCCCTCACAACAACCCCTATCCCAAACCTCAGCTGCAACATCTAGCTGAGTATACAATCTGCCACCTCTGCACGGCGAACCGTAAACTTGCAGTACCACATTATCGTAATCTGTCAATGACAAAATCCCCCATAATGGAAGACCTTATTTTCGGGAGAGCAGAACTTCCTTGGCTATGGCCGGCTAATCCAAGACTATTGCTTGAGTCGCGTCGGAACCGGCCAAATTCTCGTATTACGAACCATCTTTGTCTCGCCCAATCAATGAATCTCAGATGGACAGACACGCAGTTGTGCCTGCTTGAGATATCTAAAAACATTAGCACCTCTCCTTTAAAGAAGATATTTGATCCGGGGCCCGATCAGACCAACTGCGTACGACTTCCGCTCTCATCTGTTTGCCTGTAAGCCGGATCACCTAGTATTGGGTTGCGCCTCTCAGCAAAGACTCGCCCACACTGGGCAGTTGCGCCGTTAACTCGGATAACTTCTAACACAATCACGTTACAGCAACATCTAGCTAAGACCTCGATCCCACGCGACCCCCAATTTCCAAGTTACGTCCGAGCCAGGTCTGCCCAGGATATCTTCCCAGACAACCAGGACCTTAGGATTTATGAACTCATAAGTTTTTTTTAGCTACACCAACTCCGACTTCCGAACGAAGTCCGGCAGACTACCCCGCTGATCTCGGGCGAGCCTTAGAATCCTGAGCCATAACACAGAGTGCTCACTCTATAAGCCCCTAACGACCGCCTCCTAAGCCCTTGTCCATCTCTTCATGAGGCAATTAAATGCAGGCGGGGCATTGACTCACCTTCGATACAACGCCTCGGATTATCGCTTATCGACCTCAGGGCCAACTCTGAGAGAGGCCCGTAAGACCTCCTCAGTCAGTTATGACCTTGGTAACTGTGGTGAACCCATCGCGACAAGTACCACCACCAAATGTGACTATCATCCCCTTTGCGAAGTACATATTCTATGCAAACTTGATGTGAATCTCCTCACAATGACTCCTTGACACATTCCGCGCCTTAGGGGCGCCCAAGCTTGAGTTAAATCACAAGAATAATTTTGCACGATGCATTGAAGCGCTAATAAAACTACTAGTACTACTCCATAACCTAACGAGATCCTCCTAGGGCCGGCAACCCATTCGCGCAGCCGCCACTCTAGCGACTGGGCTTAACGAAAGCAAGAAAACAGGTAGCAACTCGGGTTCTACCAACGTATAATTCTACTTTTCGCACTTACGGCAGGTATATACAACCTCCCAATATTTCGGAGTATTTAGTGCTGTGAAGATTCATCACCCCTGACCTAGCGACGAGGCACCCTCCCAGACTTCGTGTCTCACCACAGCCATAGCTTCCCTGCTTCCCATTCAAACAACAATTACCAATTCCCTAGGCTGGATAGCCTAAGATAATAGTGCAAGACTACTACTAAGCCCCTCCGTGTCGACGTACGACTACGCATCTACGCCTATCTTGGAGTCTATGCTCGCATTCCTTACGGTACACACCTTTTGGCTACAAGAATGATTTCCCCATCATAGCCAAGCACTTCCCACATAGTGTACCCTTCTGGAAACCTTCCCACCTTCCTCGTTATTATTGGGTCAACCAACCTTCCTACCTTCTACACCCTCCGAGGTGTCACCTCGGTCAAACCGAGATCCTCTAGCATGACGTTTATCCCGATGTTCATAAACTAGCTCGAATCATTCTATTGTATAAATCCGTTAACAAGGATATAGTCTCTAATTACAAACCAATATCAACACTTCCCATAATCAATAAAGTTCTTGAAACCTTGATCCATTCACGTTTAGTACAGTTTATAGATACCCACATTGTTTTTAATGACTCTCAGTACGGTTTTAGAAGAGGCAGAAACACAATACAAGCGATATTTACCTTCTTAGTTCATGATTTGTTATTGGCTTTCAGGGAAAAAACGCTTACCATTTGCTGATCTTTAGATTTAAGAAATGCCTTGATACCGTCAACAATGAAATCTTACTGAGAAAATTATCCCACTACGGTATTAGGGAGCATTTAAATTATTTGTTTGCGAGTTGCCCAGAGCAGAGAAGGCAGTTTATAGTCATTGATGAATGTCATTCCGCCGAAAGCACGATTAACATAGGTGTGCCACAAGGGTCAGTTCTAGGTCCTCTCCTGTTCAGTATATATTGATGACGTATCGCATTTTGATGGTGTTCGGAGTTTGCTTTTAGCGGATGATGCTATTTGTTATATTAATGACCATTCATTACATACCACGTTGCAAAAAATGCAAAACTTTCTTGATGATCTTTTAGGCAGGCTCAGAGCAAACAAGCTGACGCCCGACACTGATAAGACTAAGTTAATGCTTTTTACAACAACCCCTGTAGCCGAAATAACCGATCTGTACTTCAACGGCGCTAAGCTCGAATGGGTGAAGATGTTCAAATATCTGGGCGCTATCATTGACGAAACATTGAAGTTCTCGAAACCTGTAACATATCTTTGCAATAAAGTAAGTCAAAAGGCATAATATATACATTGTCTACTTATTTGCCGAAAGATGTGTTAATCAGCCTGTACTATTCTTTATTCTATTCACAGCTGACATATGGAATAATTATTAGGTGTGGGCCACAGATAATATTTTAAGGAGTGTTAAAACCATGATGAACAATGTTCTTAGAATCATACTGTGAGTGAAACGAAATCAGAATAATATACCATTGGTCCCTAGAAATGCTATGTACCGAAATTTAAGTCAGTGAAAGTACGATGATGTCTACCGTTATTTCCAAATGAGATTTGTACGCATGGCTATTTCTGGTGATAACCCATTTTATTACAGCCATTTTAGAAATTTGATTGTTGATCAGCACTACTAAATGTGGAACAACCGCTTTCATCTGCCCGCAATAAGGTTGGATATAGGAAGGCGATCAGCAGTATTTCAGTGTGTTAGTGTTTTTAATGATCTCCCAGAACCCCTAGTACAACCCATGTCTGATAAAGAATTTAAATGTAAAGTTAGAGAATTTTGTTTGCAAAGCTATATGTAAGTGCCGCGTGCCCAAAAAGCTGTGTCAGCTTCTAAGGGCTTGTTTCTCGATTTTAGTTGTGTTATTTAGGATTTTAATCTCAATTTGTCAATGACTTAGAAACAATAAAGGTGTAAAGGTGAAACAGCTTTCACTAAGCAACAACCACGGGACCTGTATGGGCTAGCCGACCATATCCACAATACCGAATCTGAACTACTACTTTGAGCGTTGCTGATCGGGCTGCAATAAGCCATGTACAGTATTTCCTCCATTTCAAAGAAAAAAAAAATTCGCGACTGAGCGGCTGTGAAGCCGTAAACGCTCTTCTCAGGGTGCTTAGGTTAGTAGTTGTAATACCGAATGTATAAAAAAAAACTCAGGACACATTTAATCCACATTATGTACTAGCAGTGATGGGCATGAAATAAAGACAGTTTTAGGAGACTTTGGAATCATAATGCAAGGCCATGTTACCTTTGAAGACATAGAGCTAGAGTTATAGTAATGGGGAAAAAGTGGAGTGGATGATTTTACAAACTTTCTCGTCACGCGAAGCAGAGGTGATGCTCACTTTGTGGAAGCAATTAATTCAGCCGAAAGTAGAGTGCCCAACACTATGAGTCAATTTTCTCTTTTATCTGTAAATATTTTAAAAGCCCTTCATTAAAATGTTAGCAATTATCTTCTTCTCCATCAAGGCTGCAAAAATCTACAAGATGATAAACACCGACGTCTATTTATCTGCTTCTCTATTTGTTTGTTTATTTGTTTAGCTGTCCATTTTCTGGTACGCTTTAACAAAGCAGATTGGAGGAAATTAGCCCACGCTGGAGGTTGCCCATGGTTATCCTGTTAAGCTTCACTGAAAACTGATTGTTAGAAATTAGGCCAGGTTCCAGATGATGGTAAATGTATCTTAACCAGCGACAGTTGAAATTCAAACGATGAAGATATCGAAGTCTTAGTCTGATTTGTGCGAGTATTACCTTCTCTTTATATAGAATCTATTTGAAAGTACAGCGCGAACTTATGCCTTGATGCACTTCTTGCATTGCCGAAGTTGAAATCGTAGCACTGAAGATATCTGAAGCTTCCATTAGCACTCTCATGCGTCTTGATGCTTAATTTCTTCCCACAGATAATTTCGTTGAATCAGTTATTCTTCCACATGTAATTCAATGGTCAATGAAACAGCCTTCGCGAAGCAAAAACCATTGGACCTATATAGGTAGGAAGGATATCCTACCGTATCCATAATACCGAATCGAAACTGTTACTTTGAGCGTTGCTGATCGGCCTGTAAAAAGCAATGAATTTTCTCCATCTCAGAGAAAAAATTGTTTCTATACTGAGCGCCCCTGAAGCCGTAAACGCTCATCTCATGGTGCGTTTAGGTTAGCAGTTGTAAAAACGAAAATATGATCAATGAGGAAGGTCATCATAAATTCTTCGCTGTTATTTTTGACAGAGCGGACCCTCTAGTCAAGGTAATAAACGGCGGTACTAATTCCGGTCACTAGCCTCCATCGCTTCCGAGACAGTTACGGCTACTTGAACCCACAGGTTGGTAGTTTAGCACGGCTTTGTTTTGAATTCTTTATACGTAAGTTACTTCATATCAGGTCATGAGTAAAGAGAGCTCATGAACTTCATGGAAAGTAGAAAGTAGAAACATAGAGAAAGGACATAAATGATAGAGATCATTTTGTGAGCACTAGCCAAACAGGCCGCGCGTTAGACACTTGGTATCATGCCTAACAATTCTTCAGCACCAGAATCCAGCACTGATCGAAGGCCACAACTAAGATACAAGTATGAATCATGAATCGGAATTAGGCAACTAAGCGAAAAGTCTGGAAGCTGCTGCCTCGTCATAAATTGTCTTCCCGGCCATCGCGACTCAATGTATGGCGATAGCTCATAGAGGGCCGGGGCGTAAGTTCCGGCGGCTCTGGGAATGGACCTATTGTTCCGTCTACTGCCTGCTATCTATTCTAACTGTCCGCCGTCTTTTTTTCCAGAAGTTGCACTAAAATGTGTTCGAATACAATGGATTTCCACTTTATAATGAAACTAAGCAGATTTCATGCACTGTTTGCATGAGCCTTCTTTTAAATCTATTGCATTTCATTTGTAATATATGTATATATTTTTTGAATTAGTAATGCTTATTTTACAAAATTTTTGTTAGTCGAAGTGAAATCTCAGAGGATGAAAGGAGACAGCATGATAATTATGAAGTATTTATTAAATCCAAAGCTGTAAGCGAAAAGAAAATTAACACTGACAGGATGTTAAGGTGTAAGACTCACAGACACGGAGAATCGAAGTTTAACCCTGTTTGCCAAACAGGTGAGCTCACAAGTGCTTAGCTGAGTCAGCATTTTGGCGTTTCGCCGCCGTTGCGGGGCTACTGCCCTAACCAGAAATGGGGACTGCCAGGGGGTTACAGTTATCGCATGAACCTCCCGTCTCTGATACCATCACTCTGACAACTTGTGCTTGTTTGCTGCCGTGCACTTTTCTAGGGCCAGTGGGCAGATATATGCAGAACGAAACAATGCATGATGAATTCCCAGTTTAGTGTGGAGCCTAAGTAGAGTTTACCTCTAAAGGCGCAACCGCCGGGGTGCTGATTAGTCGGCTGTGGATATACTAGTCGGGATAAAAAGGCATAAGCGATGAGGTCAGGTGATCGAATTAATTTGGACAAGCTGAACTTCCTTTCCGCTGGCAATTCCGACATCACAGGAGCGATGATAAAATATTACAACTAGAGCACTCTGAGAGCGCATACATCCGCTAAGCGAGGCAACGGTAGCAAAAAATTCAAATTGGCTCTGAAACCATAATTTTCTCTGAATAAACTCCAAAACCCAATCATTTATACCTTTTGATAGTAATAACAGCTTGTGATATTTTCTTGAAGATCCGTTCATAACTTTTCGAGTTATACTGCTAACAAACGTTAAGACAAACATGCTTTAAACACACAAACGAACAAACTGATCTGCACCAAAATTTAATCATTTACGTCTTTTAACATATCTGATAACCCCTATGAATTTCATAAAGATCCATTCATTATTGTTTGAGTTATTGTGCTAGCAAGCATAAAATTAAAAACAGTGACAAACGAACAAACGAACAAACGGATAATTACCAAAATTTGGTCAGTTACTCTCTGTTATAAACCTAACAGCTCGTGTTAATTTCATAAAAATCCATGCATAACTTTTTGAGTTATGGCATTGAGGAAAATGAGGCAGACAAACAAACAAACGAATGGACATATCTTCACCAAAAGTTGATCATCTGTTCCTCCTAACATACCTAACAATCCCTGTAAATTTCTTTCAAATCTTTATCAGAACTTCTTGAATTATCTTGGTGACAGACAGACACGACGAAAACATAACCTCCTTGGCGGAGGTAATGAGCGCAGGAGAACTATCTATAGGCACGTCTCAGGACCCATTACTGGAATTGCATGAATTATACATTGATGCATAGTAGGACAAATAGCTTTTTTAAAGAAACAGTGCTCCCTGACCGTGTGAAGTAGGGCACGGAGTGCCATAGTTTTGTCACGAATTTACTACAAAGCATTATACTGTATTTTGTATCGTATGCATCAATCAGCAGGGCATTCTTTATAAATAGAAGAGCTTACATTAATTCCGTCCTAGCTGTATCGTTGAAAATACAAAGCATAAATGGGTCAGGGTGCAGCTTCAAACAGTACCACAAGTGCAACGGTAAATCAATTCGAATCGGTTACAGATGTGGGGACACAAGTGCAGCTCAAAACAAATCTGATGCCGTACTGACGGCGAGTGATAAGGACTATACTGTAGATATGCAAGGCCAGACCAATGGACAAGCTTATCCAGTACCGTCACCAACTGAGAAATTTCATCCAATAACATGCTCGCACATTTTGAGCCTCCACAGCGTTAGCCTCGTAGGGGCACTGGCCGATGAAGCACTTAACGGATATTGCAAGTTTTTCGAAGCTCATAAGTAGGGACGCCACGTTGTAAGCTTCGCCCATCACGGAGACCTCTAGTCTAAGTACACTTTCAGACTCGGCGAGCTCAAAACTTGAGCGTACAAATGATTCGGTTTCTCTCGGTACACGGTCGATCTGCTAGCTCAAAGTTGGCGCCTGAAACGCCAGCGCATAGCGTGTTGTCATTGGGTTGTGATGCCATCCAATCCCCTGTCCCTGCGTCTCCGGGACTTCTGCCGCTCCGTATCCAGTTCCAGTTGCCGTTCATCTCCTTCTGCGCGCCCACCCAGTAGTCGCGAGGCGCTGTGAAATAACGTGAGACATCTGTTACGTCTGGTCAAAGTTAGTGCGACACAAGACACGTTTGCATGGCGGTACTTGTACTGGAATGTCACTTTGGTCATCTTTGGTGACCTGAAACACCAGTGACCTTATACTCTTGAGACTGCAAAACCTGATCTGTGGCTTATGTGCTAGAAAACAGGCGGTAGGCGTTGCCCTGTCAGTGCAAGTCGTGCCCCGCAAACGGGCATTACAAGAATCGTCTTGAGTAGGTCAAGAGCAGCGAACTTCATGCGAATGCAAATTATCGTGCGCATATTTGCACGATACCTCCACCAAATTAAATACTGCATAAAAGAATACCTTGCGTCGATATTGCTGACATCTGAGAGAGGCGCCCTATAATTGGTTCATTCATTTGTATCGCTGTTTCAGATAGAGTCGAAGGAGCCAGACACTGTCGGTTACTTCCTGAGTAAGCCACTGTGAGTTTCAGTTCGTCGTTGTTTCTAAGATTATCTTTGAGACTAATTGTCTATCGGTGAGTATTTAACTTACCTTGCATTTGTTTCTAATATTTCTGCGATCATTAATCTCATCTTTAAGCCTGTAATTACTGTTGTAGCACGAAATAGAACTGGACACTATTGTGACTATAGTCAAACCAGCGTAAGGAGTCTGATGGGTGTGGCCATGGCTGAACAACGTTAACAGGTTACCTCATCGCTTGACCATTTTGAGACTGTTCTGCGTATCTCCCTGTATGACGTCACGTGGGGAGAACGCTCGTGAAAATCGTCAGTGTTGCTAGAGCATCGATATCATTTCTCATTTATTCTGAGGATTTTTTTCCATGTTTGGCTGTTCTGAACATGTTGATAACAATTTATTGAAGCATTACCGTGTTCATAAAGAACTGCTAGAGTTGCAAAAAAGAGGGTTTGGACTTGCAAATGAGGCAACCCACGTTCCGCTATGGCAGGCCGCATGTGCTCCAACTATTTTGGCCTCAGCAATATGATAAACGCTCATCTTTTATCAGTACATTGCTTAATGCTGGAAAATGTACATCTGTGTGTTACAAATGCCGCAAATGATGCGAGACTCTTTCGTTTTAGAAGGTATTTGGCTTTGGAAACAAGGCCTCAGGGTGTAGCATTAGCTTCGTGATTCTCAACATTCTACTATTTCTCTTTTTAGTGGTTGAAAAAAGCACTCCCTAGTAATTATGAGCAATACGATTTTCCGTTGAGGTGTACCCAAGTAACACCAGCCAATACTCATTTTATTTAAGAATTTCATGAAAATTACTCAAATTAGGAAAAGCTCGTTGTTTGTACGCCAATGCGTTTCTAATGAGTATGGCCTGGATTATTATTATTATTATTAAATCACACCAGGCTGGCGACGTAGGAACGGAGAAACTCCATGAGGTTAACAAACCCCCACGCAACCAACCCAGCGGGTGGAGAAAACAAAAGAATGAAGA
>LQNS02277242.1:3223489-3233537 GCA_001587735.2 Parhyale hawaiensis | reverse complement strand
CGGTGTTTTCTCGCGCTCCGAGAATCTTTCTCTTTGCCTGTTGGCTTGTGAGTGAGAATGGCTAGGTGTATGCCACGGTATTCCAGTGTTTTCCCCGTGGTCTCTTTGATGCCACGAACGGTAACGCGAAAGAAGATGAAAATGTATTTTGCTTACAATACGCCTTCGTTGCAGCACTCGAGCTGAAAGAATATACATGAATATGTAACTCAGATCGGCTAGACGCTGGCCTCACCCTAGCCGTTACACGGTGCTGCCGCAACAACCGTATTGCCGCTCTCTGCGGCTGCCTGACTTTCACCTCTTTACGTTTCTGTACAACGGATACCGAGCTGCCCATTTCCCTGACAACGACACCGTGATGAGCTCCATCAAGAAATTGACCGCTTTGGCAAGAACTTACAGTTGCGAACAATGCATCTCGAACGGTGCTCGGTGCTGGCGATATTATCTTAGGAATGGTGAAGACTACAAGCAAGAATAGCCAAATTCCAGGGCACAATATCAACTCATTTTAAGACTGCCTTTCTTGTCTGCGCAGCTCAATTTTACTTTAAACTCAGGTTGAATTGCTCTTAAAATTTTCCCCATAGACCATCTGTAATCGTAGGAGAGCGTAAACCCAATTACGAAAGCCGAGTTCTTTTTCTCATGGCTGATTAGAAATGAATTATTTTACGACAGATTTTTATTCAGAAGTCAATTAGCTTCCAAACAGGAGGTGCGATCATAAAAATAGTCAAATGCACCATTGCCAACGGAACAATATTTTTAATAATTCAATTATTCTGCTAAGATTTGTCAAAAAATCTCAAAGCATTCAGTGACAACCGAAGTCATTGCAAATAAAGTTCACTATCAAGTATAATACCGAAATGCTTGAGCGACGCATTGCTATTCTACTTTCCTAAGTGACAGCCAAAAAGTCTGGCACACGAACGGTATTGGTATGGAATTTAGATCCGTGTCTTCAGGCGTTCAATTCTGTTCAACTGGGTTTTTGAGGGATTCTTCTTGGTAGCGCCTTGGGCACCTTGGGATTACTTGGTGTTTCATTAAGCTTATTCCTGTCTTTTGACGCCCTCACGTGAAGTTTTAATAATACCAATATTAGAAAACGTGCGCAAAAACACAGGTAGAGGACACATCGTGTCTCGAACATATTCAGACCTCAGGTAAATTGGTCATTTGTATGTGCGAAAAAAATCCCACTAAAAGCAAAAATTTGCTGGATAAAATTCGAATTGCATACAGTATATTAGGACGTAACTAAACAACGGTCAATGTTATTGAGTTGCATGGTTTAATCTTTCTGCCCAGTTGCTGTTGTTCGGGTTGTGCAACTAGAAACCTTAGTCAGGGTTGCATTGCTTGGCAACAGGAAAACTTTAGATCTTTGGCTCATACAGATGCACCTAATAGATGTCTATGCGTGACGTATTTGAGGAGCAAGATATACATACTGATGAGAATCACCTACTCAGTTTCTTACTGCAGCATGGAAAATGGCAAGCAATGCTTTCTAGACAGGACTAAGCAGTCCAAGTGTCATGAGTATTACATTCAGATATATTGAAACTTAATAGCAAAATCACTAACAAAAGCATGGCAGATAAAGCAGTGCCGATTGGGTTACTGAGTTTTCGCTTTCTGAGTAAATAGTTACCTGGATGAATGAATCGGTTCTACGTCACGGTCTCCCGCATCTCCCAAGTAAGGATATCGGGCTTGGACGGTGCCCAGCTAATGCCAGGACTTTGCTGGAGCTTAGGCCCTTTATTCACCGGATGCCCTTCCTGCCGTGAACCAATGACGCATACGGGACTCGTACGCTCAACCTGCTGATGCAGCAGCGAGCGCTCTAACCACTACGCCACCGTAAATGGTTACCTGAAAGAGTCAATATTTACCTGGGCAGGTAACATCTGTGGGGTACACGTTCTCAGAGAAATCAGTGCCCGCCATTACCATGGTGACGGTGAGGCTCACGTCCTCCCCGGCCGTAACACTCTTCTCCAGCCACACCGAGTCCCCATCGATGTCCGTCACGGCCCCTTGGTTGTCCACTTGGAAGCTGGGGTCCACGCAGCTCCCAATGTCCAGTACGCTCACAAAGATATGCGAGGTGTTGCAGTTTGGCAACGAGAAGGACACAGCTGCTCAGAACAATTTGATAAAAGTAGGGTGAAATGTAAAATAAGGGGGAAAACCCTCACGCGTATGGTTATCAATTTATATGGTAACTTGAAGAAAATTTTAATGAAGGCCACAACGACCTCAATCTCTCGCTAATCAGAAAAATTCGATGAAAAAGCCAATGTAAGTTATATATGAATATTTTTTTTTTTTTTCAGTGGACTTCATTGTCGAAAATATCAAAATACTTCTAACAACTATTAAAGTCCTATTAGAGATCTTCCCGCCTCTTCTAGCTACGCAAGTTCTAGCAAACTAATTATCCTCGCATGGTGTGTATGCAGAGCAATGGAGGTATGAGGAATTCATGTATGGGTCATTATACTTTAATGTCATTAAGGGTTTCTGATGCCCTTCGATATGAGGTTCTAATAAAAATTAGTAACCTGATGCAAGTTCCGATTTCTTATTGCAGTTTAACAGATTTGACTGAACGCATATCGATCATCAACTGGGAAAACAGATGAAATGAATATATAAGTTTCAATTTATTGACGTATTGCGGAGGTTGTTTAAGGCTTTTGTAATAAAAACAAATGCATTGATAACTACCAGTGATCGATAAAATCTAGCTCTTAATTGTAATAAACTCTAATAAAACCATCGTTCAAAGTCTAAGTAAAGTTTGTGCGAGCTATGCAAGTATTGAAGCGACCCTAGAATTATCAGAAGCTGAACTCAAGCGGAAGCTCAACCTAACAAGTGAAGGCAAAGGTGTAAGACTTATAGACAGTCCCTAGAGTTATCAGAAGCTAAACTCAAGCGGAGGCTCACCATAGCAAGTGAAGGCAGAGGTGTATGTAGCCTGAGAGTGTACCTCGCCGGGAGTAATTAGCGTGAGGCTGAAGGTAACTTCCTCGCACGGGGTCAGGCTTCCACTCACCCACTCCGAGCCCGATACGTTCACGGTCTGTTCAGGGTAGGTCAGCTGCAGGGTCGCGTCAGGGCAGGCCAGAGTTTCTCTTAAGCTTACATAGAACTCTGTACTACTGCAGCCGGTGACAGTAAATGGTACAACTGCACGAGAAAATAGCAATAAAAATAAGACCAACAACCCATCAGTAACATGAAAGGTTTACTGATGATTGTGATGAAATATACAAAATAAGAAACAAGGATGTAAATACTCTTCGTTCTTGTTACTTGCGAAATCGTTACCTATATGCGAAATTTGCTCATATATCAAGAGAGAATAATTGTGACCACTGGTTCTATTTATGACAGAAAATTCATGCAAATTGCGAACAGTATCTTGCATTTTCTATTTATAGTTTTTTTTCACATCTGCTCCAATGTGCCTTGCCTCTTCGTGGTGGACTGTCCCCATCTATAGGTACTGTTAGGAAGGCGATGGAACCATTTACTTGTGAGCCTACGAGCTATAGAAGCATCAAGCTCTAAACAAACTCGGTACAAATATATTGTCCAAGAGATATTCCTTCAACTATACAGCAGTTCGGGTAATACCCCAAATCCGAGCGGAACACTGTTCGTTCTGTGTACTAGTGACACGCTCTCTACCCAAGAGAATACAATGATCAACTATGCCGACGATTCCACTCTGATAGCAGTGATACCTGCCCCCTGAATGATGTCGCCCAGCCTCTGAATATGGATATATGGGTCGAGGATATGTGCATGGCGCTCGACCTGGAGTATGAAGCTGTATGCCAGAAAGACCAGAGCTATGATTGTCAGTAGGTCTCGGACACTTATACAGCAGCATCCACATCTGAAGATAGATGACACGTTGCTTCTGAAGTCTAGCTCGTTAGGGATTCTCTGTGTAGTCTTTGACGAGAAAATTTTGAGCCGCATATTAGGCGACTGGTGTCACATGCTTCCCGTAAGATTGGGCTCCTGCGCAAGGTGAATTATGTGTTTGGTGACAGAAAGGTTGTCCGCAGTTGCTTTTTTGCTGCCTGTGTTGGAGTATTGCACGACGGTCTGGGCTTCAGCTGCTGACTGTCACCTGCATCTGCTTTACCAACTAGTTAGTTCGGCCAGCAGGCTGTGCGTCGAAAATGATCTGGTGAATCTGTCCCATAGGAAAGAAGTGGCCGGCCTCTGTATGTTTTAAAAGGTTGACAACAATAAAAGTCATAGCTTGTATTCTTCTGTCTCTGCCCTTAAGATCTCTAGGAGGATTACCCGTGCTGCGATTGACGCGAACTATTTCACTTTTGATAGTGTTAGATGCAGAACTCGTCAGTTCAGTCGGTGCTTCGTGTCTTGGTCTGTTGGTGTTCGGAATTCACTGCCGGCATCGGCTTTCGGTCGTGTTAGACTGCAGAAGTTTAAAGTCAGCTGTCAATGGCTTTTTGTTGGACTTTCTTTAGTAGCGTTTTGGGCTTCCCTTTGTTATAAATACTTCATTTGGACTGTTCTATCTGTGCTTGGTGGCCCGGGTGTGAAGTTTTATGGTTAATAATAATAATGATATTCAATGACAAAAACGTAATTAATTATTTGTTGATGCACGAGCTTGTTTGTACGAGATCTTACCCTAGTAATGCTTTACGGCGCGATTATATTGTGGTGATTGAGTACCGGTATCTCTGACATCTATATACAGCGACTTATTATTTCTTATTTGGTAATTAAGTACATACTGTATGTCATTAAGAGTGCAGCTGGCATCATTACATAACCTCATGCACTTTAATACGTTTTTCAATCTGCTATCGCACCCAGACAATTCGGATACCAATGTCTGTGCGTAAAAATAATTTATATCGGTTATTACTCTTCGTAGAGGAGTACGAACACTTCTACGTAAATCACGAAAAAACGGTAACAGGCTTTTAGGAAATAAGTAATTCATCTCATGCAAGATGTCCCTGGCTCATAATAAGCATATGAATTCGAACTGTTACACACAAACATACATCCATTTATGACAGAGCACTGCATAATATTTCTCTGGCTGCTTGTTCCTTGCCTCGCTTGTTGGTCCGTCTCTCCTTCCCGATGTTATGAGTTAAGATTTGAGAAAATTCATACCCTGAATAACGAGATGAGGTGACAGAAAATTTGAGTCCCAAGTTACTACAGTTGATACATTGTTTCTCCTCTGGAATATGCTCGGTCTACTGCATTTTCTGAAGACCACATCGCTTCGAAAAGTATTTCGGTACCGTACTTTTCCATATCCCCACTCAAAAGGACTCCAGAAGCAAAGTGTCATCTATCTTCAGATGTGGATGCTGCTGTAAAAGTGTCCGAGACCTACTGACAATCATAGCCCTGGTCTTACTGGCATACAGCTTCATACTCCAGGTCGAGCGCCATGCACAAATCCTCGACACATATCCATATTCAGAGACTGGGCGACATCATTCAGGGGGCAGGTATCACTGCTATCAGAGTGGAATCGTCGGCATAGTTGATCATTGTATTCTCTTGGGGAGAGAGCGTGTCACTAGTATACAGAACGAACAGTGTGCCGCTCGGATTTGGGGTATTACCCGAACTGCTGTATAGTTGAAGGAATATCTCTTGGACAATATATTTGTACCAAGTTTGTTTAGAGCATGATGCTTCTATAGCTCGTAAACTCACAAGTAAATAGTTCCATCGCCTCCCTAACGGTACCTATAGATAGATACGATAAACTCGAGGATGGGTTCGGAGTTCTACCGAAACCTTCAAGGTGGTAGTTGGTGTGGAAGGATATAATACCAGTGATTCTCTTGTAGTTGATATTCAATAAATAAGGCCACACAGTAAATCCAGGTGTCTGTATACTTGTATTGAGCACAAATCTAGGTATATCAATCGACGCAGAGATCTAAGTCTATCTCTTGAAGCTGTGCTACAGACAATAGCTTGTAACGAATAGGTGGTTGTGTGACTGGTGCTGTTACTGAAGTCGATCTGACGATGATCAGACACAGGCTCTAGCACGCAGTAGCTTTTATAGGATTCGATGGTGCAGTGCATAGCGCATCGCAGCAGCGGACCAAGTACGCTACCCTGAGGGATGCATACAATAGAGGGTAGGCCTAATGTACAATAATTGAACAAACAATAGCGGATGGGACGTGCCAACTTCAGTAACCTGCGGATAAATTCTCCCAATAATATGATTCCGAATTCCAACTGATACTGGTAGTAATCGCTGTATAAGACCACTGAGAAAAACAGGCCACATTTTTTGTCACAATTATCAAGTATCAATCGACAATCTCAAGCAAAGTAATTAACGACGAGTAAGAACGAAAACTGAAGCCTGTGGTTTCAAGACTATAGCAGGAAAAATAATAGACAGTAATAGGCTCACGACTCACGATGCTAAAATTCCGCTAGCTGTAATACAATTTGTCGAAGAACTTGATACTTGATACCAAGCAAAAGACCGGAACAGGCAGGCAACCTGTAAAATGCGATTAAAAAATTCGGGTGCCGGCTGGCATGCGTGGTTGCAGGAGCCCCGATAATTACCGCACGTGAAAAAAAAACTGCAACACACTTGCTTGCCCCTGATAAAATTCAATTAATTACTGCACGCATTTGTATCTATTCTACTGCACTGATACTTCTTGCATATCGGCATATATCTACAATACTAACTAAAGTACCTGCACTGTCAAAAATGACGGCGAGGAATTTTTCAGCACCCGTCTGCATTTCACATTCTTTTGCTACAAATGTGCTCTGGAAGGATACGCTGCAACGGCCTCCTCACATTGTCAGAAGAGATAAGTACTCCCTTTCAATTCATGTACACAGCACATCCGGCCCCGATTTCATGTGACATGCGGAAAAATCATACATTACAAGCAGCTAAGCATTGCTGAATTCCATTAAATTTCCCACGCGTATCCTACCTACCGAACGATATGCCTTCAGTTTATCGACAAAGTTTTTTTCTTGAAATCAAAACTATTCCGTCAAAGGAAGATAGTAAGCCAGAAAAATTATTGTCTGCTACCCCTAGAAAAATTATTGTCTGCTACCCCTAGAAAAATTATTGTCTGCTACCTCTAGAAAAATTATTGTCTGCTACCCCTAGAAAAATTATTGTCTGCTACCCCTAGAAAAATTATTGTCTGCTACCCCTTGAAAAATTATTGTCTGCTACCCCTAGAAAAATTATTGTCTGCTACCTCTAGAAAAATTATTTTCTGCTACCCCTAGAAAAATTATTGTCTACTACCCCTAACAAATTATTGTCTGCTACCCCTAGAAAAATTATTGTCTGCTACCTCTAGAAAAATTATTGTCTGCTACCCCTAGAAAAATTATTGTCTGCTACCCCTTGAAAAATCCTCCCTCCCCTTTGGTTCGTCTGCTTTCAACTATCCAGTTATTTGAATCTTTCATCTCTGAATCCATAGCGCTGATTGGCGATGCTCGACTGCAGCAGAGCAGGCCATGTGACACTGCAATGCAGAGAATTATGTGTCAGCATACAGAAAGAGGAAAGTATTTGGAGGGAAGAGGTTTTTTCTAACAGAAATTCTCACAGCTTATCTAATGGCGAAAATGCATTGGTACGATTAGCATTTCACCCAGTGACAGAGTCTTAAAACTTCTCGGGTTAACCATGCAACACTCGACTAGAGTAGAAAAACACAAATGCCTTTACATAGAAACAATGAAAACAATCTTCCAGTCTGTAGTTTAAGTTTAAATGTAGACAATAATGAGAACAAAATCTGACATGGGATTTTAAATTGCAGCATGGGAGGTTGCGGTGAAAGTAAGTGCTGCATGCCATGTGACACTTGATATGCACGCCGTTCCTAACCTTTGTTCCTTTGGCGGTTGCCCCCAACCCATACATTTATTTATTTATTTTTTTGCTCTAAAGATATTGCACCAAGAACAGGAGACAAAATGTAACCATAGTTTCTGTACAATATTCACGGGCGCCATAATAGCGGGGAAAAATCGGATAAGCTGACCAAAATTAAAATATGCATGATCTTGAATGACTAAATTACCTGTAAACTGTAGGGAACAAAGCTTAGGAACGGCGGGCAAATACATAGGAGAACAGAGCAAAAATTACTTTTGTATCTTCATATATTTATCGAGGAAGAAGTGCGAATTCTTCGCTAACAGAAAATATCCGAGATTTACAGGTGAAATTAGAGTACTAAGATCGGTTAGACTGGGTGTATTGAGGTAGACGGACTGCGTTACGGCAAACGGAGCTCGTCAGGGTAGGCGACGAACATCATTTTGGCCGGGGTTGGTAAAGTTGAAAGCGCTGCCTTAGGTCAAACAGAAGTACGAGAAAAAAATCACTTAAAAGTAGTATTCCACCGTCCAGGGTTAAGTGTAACAGATCACACGCCTTCTTCTCTGTAATTTGTCCTCATATATGAACTAGATATGAGCCAGTAATGGAACCATTGAAATAGTGCTGTAGGCTCTACTTCAGACATTGGAGATACCATCGACCAATAAATAACTAACCCGGTTTGGATCACAAACAGAGTCAGTTCAGATTGTGGCATTTCATAATTCGAAATCCGATATGCACTGAGATTTGGAAGTTCAGAGCTCAAGCAAAGACCTCATCTCACTGTACACGGCAATCGGGCCTGGAGGCCGATTTACGAGTCAATAAAATGAGTTCAAATAATTATTCTCAAAAAAGATTAATTTCTTTGTCGAACCATGGAGAATGCGGTGCAGAGTAGGGACTCTGAATATACAATCATATATCTCCAGTAGGCGGTATATATATCATATCTACAAACACAGAGAATAATTGAAAATTCGTCATAATTTCAAGGAATATTAACGTTTATAAAAAAAATTGGCTCATAGATACTTAACGCAATGTACTTCGCTATCCCTTACAATTTCTTTTCCAATGACAGATTTCAAGCAATAACCTCAGAAATTGATGTATGTAGAGCTTTCAGGGTCCTACGAATCCCCCAAAATAACATAAAGCTGACGAAACGTCCAAAGGAAGTTAAAAACTTTTGACTAGAATAAACAAGTTCCAATTAGTAAACATGTTCTAAATTGTGAAAACAAGTTTTATCCAGCGAAAAAAGTTTTATCTAGTGAAAATAAGTTGAAACTAGTAAAAGCCGGTGAAAATATGGAAAATTAGCTGAAACTAGTGAAAACTCGCTGTAACTTGTGAAAACTAGTTATAGCTGATGAAAATTAGTTGAAGCTCGTGAAAACCAGCTGAAAATGGGGAAAGCTTGCGAAAACTAGCTGGAACTAGTGAAAACTAGTTGTAGCTGATGAAGACCAGTTAGAACGTGTTCTCACTAATTAGAACTAGTTTTCACCTGTTAGAGCACTGGCTAACACTAGTTGCATAGAATTTGTTGTAGATATTTAGAACTTGTTTACCAGTTAAAACTTGTTTTTACTAATTAAGAATTTTTCACTTCCTCTGGGTGTTTCGTCTCCCTTAGGGAACGTTCCTTTGGGTGATTCATTAGACCCCGAAAGCTCTACATCAATCAATTTCTGAGGTTATTGCTTCAAATCCGTTGTTGGAAAAACTCAATTGTATGTGATAATAGAGTACATTACGAGTAGTATCTATGAGTCAATATTTTCTAAAAAAAATTCATAGCCCTAAAAATTAAGATGAATTTTCAATTATTATTGGTGTCCAAAGGTATGCTATATATCGCCTACTGAAGATATATGATTGTGAATTTAGATTTCCATCCATCCCTATGGTATGACGAAGAAATTAATCTTTGTTTGATCCATCTATGATTATTAGAAGTCATCATACTAACCAGGGTTGCGGAGTCGGAGTCGGAGTCGGCCGGAGTCGGAGGATTTGAGGGGGAGTCGGAGTCGGAGTCGGAATCTCACTTGCTCTAGGAGTCGGAGTCGGAGTCGGAATTTTTAGTCCGAC
>LQNS02277242.1:3200196-3214492 GCA_001587735.2 Parhyale hawaiensis | reverse complement strand
ATATAGGGACCCTCGTTGCGCACTGCAGTCATTTCCTTTTTAGGTCTCCTCATGCACACACACAATTTTAGCTCTTAGAAAATTAAATATTCTTACTGCTGCTCATCCCTTGTCTGTTTTAAAAACTTCTGAAGATGGAAATTAGTTTCCTGAAACGTCAAGATTTTTAATGAAATTTGTCGACATCTTACAAATGAATATTTTTTTAAAAATAATGTTAAGATTATCTATTCCGAATTAGTAATTGAAATTGCGACTAAAATTAGCATTCATTTTTAATCAACAGCTGTACGTAGAGTGGAGAACTGTAATGTGACTTACAATAATTGGATACACAAGACAAAACTCGGGATGAATCTTTTTATAAAAATGGTAAAAATGAGTGTTATATTCTTGTTTGAAGACATTGCCACAAGTGGGGCAGAAAAAAAATCTTGGAGAATGATCCGACCTCATAGTATAACAACTACAGAACATTGCACGTTCAATAGTCAACAATGCAGGATTATTTACAAGATTTATCATCTCTGCAGTAACTGTAAGGATATGTCGCCTTCGCCGCACATCACAAACAAGAAGTCCACGCGCACTTGTCCGTGCCGCGGATGAAATCCCTTTGCAGTTTAAAGGAGCCCAAAAGCTGCAACCAAACGCAGATTTTCTGAGCTGTGGTATCATAGGCGTAAGACTCGAATAAACACAGCCCAGCCCGCTTGCTGGGCCAGCGTCCCTTTCTCAGTGGACTGTGAATGACAAAAACACCGAGACGGTATTGCAACATCAAGACTGTCTCTTCTGCTTAAAGAAAAAAGTAAGATGAAGTGTGCTTTTTGGTACGTGAAGTGCATGGCTTTGCGGCCCGTGGAGTGCGTGCGCTCTGTGGCGTGCAGAATGAACAGGTTCTCCAACACGTCGCCGCCGCCGCTTGTTCCCCTGTTTCCGTTTTATCCTGATACGCAGACTCCGATACCAGGTAGATGAGATTAAAATGCGTTTTTTGTTTCCTATGTATTTTTTAATAAACACGGGTTTTAGGAAATTGAGCATTTATCCAATTTTATTTTCTTTTGTACGTAATGTTATTACTTCTCTAGTTGCTATACTCGCATTCTAGTCATGTACAATAAGCCCAATAATGCAGAAGTCGCCATCTCCGTTTATGTTGCGATGTTATGATGGCACGATGACAAAATCGATGGCACGATGGCAATACCATCCGCATCGGAACCAAAAATCGCCAGTTTTCATCAACGGTGACCTACGATGAAATAACCGTCGGCGATAGGCATCGTAGGGCGTCACAATCGGCGATGGACCATCGCATTAACACATTCTAAAAATGCAAACATCTCAGACCACGAAATCGAATAAAAGCAGCATCTCTTATAATCTAGACTTGTGTGTGATTTTCAAACCAGTCATAGTATTCCTAGCTGATATAAGGTGCGAAATGTAAGTCCCAGATTAGTAATTGACATTGTTAGATCTGGGAAATGTATTGAAATAAACTTTGTAACCCCCTCTTTGCTTTAATGTTACTAAAAAAATGAATGTTTCAAACCCGTAAGGCTGTTTTTCTGTAGTTTCCACCTTATTTCATTGGCCTCGGAAGTACAACCGATGACGATGCCCATCGTATGCCATCGCCGATGGCATGTTCAATCCATTTCTTCCTCATAACACCATCGCCGTCACAGAAAATAGCCATCGCCGATTGTTTTATACGATTTCCATAGGACTATCGGACCATTGCTATCGTCGACGGATTTTTGCGATGTTCTATCGTAACATCATAGTTTTCCGATGTTGATGGTCGTCACACCATCATCATCGTATAATCGGCGATGGCCATCGTGCCAGCCTCTGAAATAATGTAAAAGCATACGTTTGTATCATTTATAACGATAGAAATTGTTAAAATCCTAGTAAAAACTGACGTTTTGAGTATTCACCCAACATCAGCGAAAGTTAAGAACATGGTTTCATATCTGAAAATAGAGAGACAATTAAATGGATAGAAATTCTCAAATTAGATATATAAAAGTAAGTAGCTAGTAACAAACCCTAATTTAACACTGCAAGAGGATACGAACTTTGCATATCGGTAAAGAAGGTTTTCAACTTGAGAATGATAATGGATTCTATAACAATTAAATTGCAAAAATACGGTGATCCCAAATGAATTTCGAAATTTCCAGCCTAACAGGAGCACCACGCCTCTGTGCATGGAGTCTAACGTGTGAATAGGGAGTGTTAGCTGAGGGGAGTCCGATACGTGGAATTTGGGCAGCATGCTCGGATGCCCTTACGGAGAGCCAACGGGAAATGAATCCAACTTAGCAAGATGCACAATTGGCCCAACTGAATTGATAGATAAAGATCTTCTCATACCCGCAGGAAGCGTGGGGACTCCTCCAGCTAGCCCTCCCCATTCAAATGTTAGACTCCCCGCAGAGAAGTGTCGTGGAAAATTTCAAAATTAAAACTGGAACCCCATATTTAAGTGACCTAAACATTCTAGAATCCATCTTCAACCTTAAGTTGGAAAACCTCCTAGAACAATATGCAAAGTGCAAGTCCACTAGCAATTTTAAATTAGGTTTTGTCACTACTTACTATTATTTGCATAGTTTTAGATTTTCTATTCATTTAAAGCTCTCTCTATTTTCAGAAATAAAATCTTGTTCATAACTTGCCCTGATGATGGGTGAATTGCCTAAATGTTCGTTTTTACTTGGATTTTAGCTACTCCTATAGCTATATACCCACGGTATAGTAAGTTCACGTTCTGAGCTAACACTCCTTGTACCGCACGTTTGAGCCCACAGGCACGAGAGCTCTTTTCTGATTTAGATGTGCTAACTCGGTAGTAGTAGGTATGCAGGGCAGCCGTGATGCACTTATTCTCCTCCTCCTCTGTATGTTGACAGATAATTCTGAGCATTGTCACATGGCCTGCTCTGCTGCAGTCGAGCATGGACAATCAGCGCTATGGATTCAGAGACGAAAGATTCAAATAACTGGATAGTTGCCAGTAGACGAAGCAGAAGTGAAAGATGATTTTTCACGGGGTAGCAGACTCATTCTCCTCCGTATCCTAAATAAGCCATTGTACACCTTCCGTGAATCGAAATTTCTACCCTCAAGCAAAAACTGCAACATCAAAGAAAGAAAAAAAGAAGAAAAATAATTTCGAATCAGCTGCATTGTGAAAAATCGCTTCTTTTATGCTTCGCTGATCATCTACCGAATTGTACGTCTTGAACTGAGAGCAATTAATGTGGCTCCAGTGTATGGAGAAAGTAATGAATATTAGATTTCACAGCAGTTCTAAGAAAACATTTAAATATCTTCAGTTTTTAAATTACCAAAATTAGGACATTTGTGCCTCTTGTCCTACAGTAAGTGAAAAAATTCATCGATGCCAATTCAATCAGCGATCCCTACAGCTCGTGGACAACACGGGTCCCAGTAAGTTCATAATCTCAGAGAGCTGTAGCCAGAAACCGTAGCGATATCCGAAAGCCCTCAAATATACCACCAGTGACGAGAAACCAGCTAAAGGATTTAAGCGATTCTTCAACTGAAAGCTAAAAAAATTGACCTCAGTGAACACTGAACAGCTTTATGCGTTGCAGTTGGCCTCTCTTAAATTCATTTTATATTACTTAATCCATTACACTTGATAGGCAGATTACGTGGATTTCCCATTATCGTTTGTAACGCCAGGATTCAATTGAACTTGGAATGGCCACCAGCATAATTACCTGCTTAGCATATTAATGCAGCACCCACCAACTCAGCTCAGTAAACCGAATAGGACTGAGTGGCACGCTGTGTCGGTAGCATCTCGGAACTCTCAAATGTAACGCGCATTACATCTGTACTATCTTAACATAAAAACCTTCCAGATTTGTTTTTTTATCGTTTTAGCTGAATCCTCAACAGTGACCTAAAAAAGCATTGAAAGACACATAGAGCAAACAGCGCTAGCATTGTTGATGAATAATCTTTTGGTGACAATTCCTAAAAGAACTGCGTCGAGTACAGTAGATAAGCAACCTCTGTTTGCAATAACTTACCATAGCACGTGAAGGTGGTAGTGTAGGCAAAGTCGGAGTAGACCTTATCATCAGAGATGAGCGCCAAGCTGAAGGTAGCTTCCTCACACGGAGACAAGCTGCCGCTCACCCAGTCCGAGCCAGACACGTTCACCGCCTGGTTAGCGTGGGTCACCTGCCAGGCTGTGCTTTGGCAGGCGGGAATTTCTGGTATGTCCACATAGAACTGCGAGTCGGTGCAGTCTGTTACAGCGAACGGTACCACTGCAAATCAACAGAGATAAACTTAACATTACAAAAAGTAATTGCGAATAAATACGTGAAAATATCTCTATATATTACAGTTTCTCGTCCCGTCAACACCTGGTATTATCCAGACAGGGGGCTCTCTGTCCGCCCTTGTGTTTAAATAGAATAAATACAAGGAATCGAGTCAGGATTCGATCCGGGGACCTAGAGATTACCACGCCGCCACTCATACCACCAAGCCACAAACAGCTAAAAGCAACGCAAGCACACAAGTACCTTGCGTGCTCGCACCAAAAGAGGGCGCACCTAGCCGCTCTAGAGAGAGCGTTGTTTAAATGTGGTTAATGTGGTATGAGTGTGGAGACTGAGGGAGCGAGAGTAAATCATGAGCGTACGTGTACCGGGGGTGAAGTGAGGGGGGATAGGAGGAAGTGTGAAAGGTGTGGGGTGTGGATGGCGAGGGGTAACCATGCAAGACATGTTGGAAAGTGTGGGGGAGTGAATGATGAAGTGAATTCCGTGTTTGGTGATAGTCAGATTGCAGGTAGATGTTTTTATGCGTTTTTTGCTGCCTGTGTTGGAGTATTGCTCAGCGGTCTGGGCTTCAGCTGCTGACACTCACTTGCGTCTGTTAGACCGACTTGTTAGTTCAGCCAGCAGGATGTAGGCTGATAATGATCTAGTGAACCGGTCCCACAGGAGAAGAGTTGCAGTTGCACCGACAGAACTAATCAGTTCTGTCGGTGCTTCGTGCCCTGGTCGGCTAGGATTTGGAATTTGCTGCCGGCATCGGCTTTTGGTCATATTGGCGTGCAGGCGTTTAAGTCAGCTGTTAATGTTTTTTTTTTTTGCTGTATTTCCTTTAGCAGCGTTTTGGGCTTCCCGGTGTTGCAAGATGCTTCATTTGGGTTATACTACCTGTTCATGGGAGCACAAGCGTGGAGTTTTAATAATAACTAGAGCACTCTGAGAGCGCATACCTCCGCCAAGTGAGGCAACGGCAGCAAAAAATTCAAATTGAACCTAAAACCATATATTTCTTTGTATATACTCCAAAATCGAATTATTTCTGCCTTTTCATATTAATAACAGCTTGTTCAATTTTCTTGAAGATCCGTTCATGAATTTTTGAGTTATAGTGTTAACAAACGTTATGACAAACATAAGTCAAACATACAAACGAACAAACCGACCTGCACCAAAATTTGATCATTTATGTCTTTTAACATTACTAACGACCCCTGTAAATTTCATAAAGATCCATTATTTTTTTTTAGTTATTGTACCAACAAGCATAAAATTAAAAACAGTGACAAACGAACAAACGGATCATTACCAAAATTTGGTCATATACTCTTTGTTATATACCTCACAACTCATGTTAATTTGATCAAAATCCATCCATAACTTTTTGAGTTATGGCATCGAGAAAAATGAGGCAGACAAACAAACAAACGGATGGACATACCTTTGCCAAAAGTTAATCATCTGTTTCTCCTAACATACCTAACAATCCCTGTAATTTTCATCGAAATCGGTTCGTAACTTTTTGAGTTATCTTGGTGACAGACAGACCGACAGGCAGACAGACAAACACGACGAAAACATAACCTCCTTGGCGGAGGTTAGAATAAGAATGGTGAGCGTGATGAGGTGGTAGCGGCCAGGGGCGGGCTGGCCGTGTGTCCGACGTGCGGGCGGGAGCTGTCGCGCTCCAATATGGCGAGGCACCAACGGAGCTGCCGCGTGAGGGCCCCCGGAGGTGGGCCAAACCCCTGACGGGGGTCGAGTGGCCTTGGATAGATGGATGGATGGATTGGTTTATCCATTTATGTGTTTTACTACATGTTAGTCGTGGTGTTTGTCAAGACCTAACTCAAATAGTTTAGGCGATATTCCAGAAAATTACGGGAACGTTAATAATGTCAAGAGGCGTTTATGGTCAAACTTTGGGGATGATAAGAGCGAAATCCTGGTGTCACGACTAATTTCTATTTTTCGTTAACATTGCCTTGCTTGGAGGAGGTATGCACAATACAGAATGCTACTCTAGTTCTACATAAAATTGCAATGCGATGAATACATCTCATGAATGCTCAACAGATCAATTCGTAGAACAGTAAAGACTACAGGCTTTTTTGCGGCCACTCTATTGATGATTCCGTGGGATTCTGGTGTTTTAGTGACAACTTTTTGACATGCAGCTGACAAGTGATCCGTTGTGATAGCTCAGCGATCACAGTATGATCTTTCTTCAGCAAAGATCAAGATCGTTCATGGAGCGATTCAAAATGTTGGGCAAACAGGAATTAAAAATTAAAAATTGAAGCTCGTGATATTTTCTTACTTTTAACGTTAAACTGAGTAAAATACAGGTGACTTTTCGATAATTGTATTTCTGAAGTGTTTCATTTTTTATCAGTTAGCGTCCAAAATTTGTCAAACGCTTTAGTTCACCTGTGCAGTGAGTTCAAAATACTGTAGCGGGCAAAATAAAAGAAGGATTTTCATTATTTGAAAATAAAATTTAACCCTGTAGAGTAGGTTAATGAATTTTTTGATCGGGCCTTAAGGAATGTATTTAACATATTTCTACAAAATATTAGGACGAACGTAACTATATTTAATACATTTGAGCAATCAAACAAACAATAACAAAAATTGAACAGTGCAAAATGAGAGAACGATCGTCTCTAAAACATTCTCACATTTACCCCGGTCATCTGGCAGCATTCAGTTTAGTGTACATGACTTCTAGAACTGCCACTCTTACGATTACACCATTCTAGAAACATGGCACCTCACTTGAAAGTTACTCCTGAGCTGCGGGAAAAAATTGTTAAGCTCGGGTCCTCAGGAATGACTCTTTCGGCCATATCAAGAGAGGTAAACCGATTCAAGAGCGTTGTTTCTCGTGCTTTGAAGCTCTATGATGAAAAGAAACAGCTGTAATCACCGGCATCTGCAGGCCGCCCTCGAAAAACCACCGTACGAGTTGATAGGAGTATGAAACGCTTTGCCCAGAAGGATCCTTTCGAAACTGCAGGGGAAATTTCCAAAAAGCTGAAAGTCAATAACAATATAGATGCGTCTCACTATCCAGTTTCTCGTCGCTTCAATGCATGTGGGTTAAAGGCACGCAGTCCTGCCACTAAACCACTTATCAGTAAGAAGAATAAGAAAGCAAAACTTGAATATGCGGAAAGGCACATCGTTTGGAGAGATGAAGATTGGGAAAGAGTGCACGCATTTCAGCAACGAAAGTAAATTTAATTTGGTTGGATCTGATGGCAGACGGTATGTTAGACGTGCATACGGTGACAGGCTGAACCCGAAATGTGTCAAAACATCTGAAAAGCATGGGGGAGGTAGCGTAATGGTGTGGGGCATGTTTTTATCTGAAGGAGTTGGACCATTGGTGGCCATTAAAGAAACTGTCAATGCTAATGTGTATCTCAATCTTGTACAGCAATAGGTTATCCCATCTCTACGATCATCACCAAACCAGCCAGCAATTTTTATGAAGGACAATGCCCCGTGCCATACTGCAAAGAAAGTGAAGGAATATTTTGCGGAAGAGAATATCGAATTCATGAAGTGGCCTGCCCAAAGCACGGACCTTAATCCTATTGAAACTTTATGAAAAATTATAGGTGACAATGTAAGAGAACGACAACCATCAACAGTAAACGATCTGTGGACTAAAATTGAAGAGGAATGGAAAAAAATTTACTCCAGAGTTTTGTAAGAAACTTGTGATGTCGTGTAATCGTCACTGTGCTAAAGCTATTGAAAATAAAGGTTTTAGTACTCATACTAATTGTTCTAAACCTAAAATTGACCATTGTTCCCTGTTATTTGTTTGTAAAATTGTATTTAGAGACGATCGTTCTCGTATTTTGCACTGTTCAATCTTTGTTATTGTTTGTTAGATTGCTCTAATGTATTAAATATAGTTATTTTGTCCTGATATTTTGTAGAAATATGTTAAATACATTTTTTAGGGCCCCATCAAAAGATTCATTAACCTACTCTGCATGGTTTACCTTTATTTTCATAAAATGAAAATCGTTCTCTTATTTTGCCCTCTACAGTAGTAAAAACAGTATATAGAGCCCTTTCCGAACCCTCTTCCGTATCAATGTCATGTAACAACTACACCCCACGCCATGCTATTGGCTTCATTATTTAATTTAGTGTGTGAGGTGTAATAATATTTTAAATTTTCATAACTTTTATGTTAGCGTCCTGCTCTTATGACAACATTTTTCACCACAGTTTGTTGTAGTTTGTGTCTTAATTGACGAGACATCAGACGTATTATAATTTCCAGGTGTGCCATGAAATTAGCTGCTGAAAGGTTTCGTTAGAATGGGTAAACACAAGAGTCTTACTGATACTGAAAAGCTACCATAGTGAAAGATACGGCTAACGGAATTCTGCCCGAAGTGATAGCACGCTTCATCGGCCCCACTGTTGTCAATGTGAAGCGATATTTGGCAGACCCATCGCCTAGGAGAATTCGATCCTGTTGTGAAGTGCTAAAAACAGTAACTACCGGTGATTATGAGTAGGCAATCGCTCAAGAAATCAGAACAGACCTCGCGAATAGTTTTTGCTGCGACTAATATATCAAATACTCCAAAACAACAAGATATCGGTTATTGCGGGACATGGGTAGGAACCTTAAACCTGTAAAACAATCTTTACTTACTTCCCGACAGAAACAAAATGGGCGCAAGAGCGCAAGAAATCAGACATCAATGACAACATCTTCACGGCTGAAAGTACTTAGGGTAACTCTTGATGGACCTGCCCAATAGGGAACAAGATGGTTTGGAAAAGGGCAACATCGCCACTTACGTTTCCGCAGGCACGGAGGTGTATATTCAGTATGTCTAATGATTTGGACGAGAATAGCTGAAAATGAAGTAATTGACTTTTCGTGTGCCTGATAACGTAAAAATTATTTCTGCGACTTACTGTCAACTTCTTAATTAAACTTCGCACGGTACTAGACTTACTGTCAAATTCTTAAATAAACTTCGCACGGTACTCCTAACATGAAGATAAAACCATTGCAGAAGCGTTGCAGGTTGATAGTTCAGAACGGCAATGCTCCGTCTCACGTAACAAAAACAGTGCAAGCTTTTTGTGGTAATAATTTGATTTTGTGGCCTCTATTTTTACCCGATTTGAACTTAATTCAAAATTATTGGTCAATTCTTAAGTAGGCTCTCTGCAAAGCTGGCTAGCAATGAACCTAGAAAGAAGTTTTACGGAGAGCAATTACGTTGACTGCATCTCAAGAAAAAAATACAGATTCTGTGGACAAAACAATTTAACTTGTTTTACAAAACAGAGGCTTGAATGTAGAGTGCACACTGCACAGTTGTTCAATACTATTATTTAGTTTCGTATTTTCGTATAATAAACGTTTTTTGCCAGCAATAAACTTGATTGCCCATATAATAGTTTTTCGATCCCTTTCAAAATTGAAGAGCCATCGATCTTTGCGGATTTAAGCCAATGCTGAGGTACACCTGAATACTGAACAAAATACTCTCACGTATATAAAATTAAAATGACTTAGAATAAGATCATTATCGAGTCTAATACTAAAAATGACCGTCGTGTGTTTATATAGTTATATGTTTCGTGTAACGCTCTTAACGAAAAATGTAGGCTGAAATTAACTCTGGCCTTCTTGGTTTCATCATTGTATTCATTTGCTTGAAGGCTATGGTCATCCTGCCAAGCTTGATTGAAAACTAATAGGTAGAAAATACTCCAGGTTGCAGATGATGGCACTCGAACAGTATATCTGATTCCGGTCTTTTTTTGACAACGTTGAAATCCACTCGATGCAAATGCATACAGCTTCTCTAAACAGTATTTTGCATTGTGATGTGTACTCTCTTCTGGGGTTTCCTTCATCCAAACCTCAGCTGCCCTTAGTTTACACTGATACTTTAGTTGACTACATAATTATCGACGCAAATGGTAAAATATTTTTCAGCGGTCAGCAGGCGCTTATTGACCACGACGATTTCTCGGCAGTAAATTATTTTCTCTATTTAGAGTTCATCTTTACACAGAACAAATTTTCTCTAGAGAAAAATTTTTCCAACTCATAGTTGTATGAAAGCCTCGAGTATCTTGGATACAGAGCTCCGCATTTATTAGAAGCCATATCGACTGCGGGCAAAGGAACGCTGCTTTTTAGCGTATCACCGAAAGAAAGCTTGGCAATGTTCAGCTTTGCATGCTTATGTGTGCACTTCCCTAATTCAAGGTGGCAATTGCATTTCATCCTATACAAGGAAGTTAATAAGAAAATTATGATCAACGAAGAGGGGTTATCAGGAATTCTTCGCTGTCGTTATTGACAGCGTGGGCACTCTAGTAATTGAGAATGAGCTTTAATTCAAAACTTCACATATATCTTACAGGTATCAGAATTTTTCAAACAATAATCAGTATTTTAAGTTTAAAGGTTTTTCTTAAGCTCATAGCGTGACATGGCGTGCATGTTGTCAAAACAAATATGGCGTCTCTGGTTTGCTTACAAAATCAGAGACCGTTATTGTGCATTCCAGTATTCATTTCGATCACGATACCTAAACAGTAGCCATTCATCAGACGAACACACAGGCGAAATTTTAGGCAACCAGTAAAACCGCAAGAGGGTAGAATAGTGGGCTAGGAGCGGGGACGGTTTTTTAGGACTTCATTCTTTGACTTTGAAAAGTTTTTTATTATTGGACCAATCTTCGTGAAACTAGGTAAAGTTCTGTGAAATCGAAAACGAATGTTGGTCAAACTCATGTAGTTTTCTCATTTTCCCCATAGAAAATAGGTTATTCAAAGAAAATGAAAAGAACGTTTTCTTCGTCTTTTTCGATTTTCACGCGTCTGCACCAAGTTTCATTCAAATCGGCACAGGAATATTTTTTTTTTTTTGGGGGGGGGGGAGTTACCCTTCCCATAAGCAAAACACGTAACGATTGCCGGTTTAGTCTACTTGAACAACTGCCTCAACTTACCATGGCACGTGTAAAGGGCAGTTTGCAAAAGTTCTGCGTACTCTCCATCGTCCGTCACTAGCGTGAGTTCGAAAGTAACTTCCTCACAAGGAGGCAGGCTTCCTTCCACCCACTCGTCTCCTGACACATTCGTCTTTGTCTCCAGGAACTCCAGTTTGTAGGTTTGGGGAATGCAGGCGGCTTCCGACGACAGCAAATAGAAGTGTGTAGCGTTGCAGTCCGTAACCGAGAACGGTGCCACTAGAATAAAAATATGAAAGTTTGCAATGGAATGAAAATTGAGGGACACGCCAATGGAATAAAAGGAGCATAAATGATCCCAATTTTTTCGGAAATATAACTGACAGAAAAAAAAATTAATACAGATGTACGATCAAACGAACCTTTAACAATCGCACTGTTGATGGTTGCTAATAATACATTCAGAAATTTTATATCCAATAAGGCTGCCCGTGCCCCGTTTGGTCATCATCACCATCTTCTTTGCTTCACAAAGGAATATACAACGCCGTGCATAAAAGTAGGAATTAATGGGTTCGTTTCATTTTATCGTTATTATTTAATAACTTTTGGCTTAATATCGATATCCCGCAAAGTAAAACTTTTTTCAGTAAAGTTCTAGTGTTTATTATCCAAAAATATTTTTGAAAAAGTTTCGTTCAACTGTACCATAAAAAAAGTCACAACTCTTGAAACTTTCTGAAGAATTGTGGAGGAATTTCTATATTCCGTTACTTAAGTACCTGTGCTGTAAATAAAAATGGTAGAGAGGAATTACTGAAGACACTTTTTTATTAAATATGCTTTTGTTACTATATATTTCTGAGGATACGCTGCAAATGCCGACTAAAATTGCCACAGAAGACAAGTGCTCTTTTTTTTTCAGTTAATCTAAGCAGCACAATCGTCCCCCACATTAGGTGACATGTGGAAAAAATCTTTCATTGTCAAGCAGCACAACATCATTGAAGCTAAGTAAATTCCCGGCGGCGTATCCTAGATACGGAAAGATCAGCCTTCAGTACATTTAAGTTTTTCTCTTGAAGCGGAAACTGCTCCGTCAAAGAAAGGCAGCAAGCTAGAAGAAATAATTGTGTCCACTGCCCCGCGAAAAGTTATCGCTTCGTGTGGGCTTCGTTGATCATCTACTGAAATTATACATCGTGAATTGAGAGTAAACATGTGTTTCAATGTATGGAGATGAGACTTAATGGCAGCGCTGCGGGAAGCTCTAAATGTCTTCATTGTTATTGTGGTCAAATTCTTCTATGGCGGTGCCAATTCTATGGGTATTTCTGAGATTTCTCAATATACAGATCATGGGCGGGGCTAAGATATGGGCTGAACAAAATATCAGAAATGCCCATAGAATTGGATACTTCATAGAGGAATTTGACCACGACTGAACTGCTTTGATACAATTTTCAAGCTGTAGTGAACAAAATATGTTTTTGAAAGCTCAATACAGTCAAACCAGCGTAAGGAGTCCGATGGGCGTGGCTAGAAACGCAAAGCAACTTGGGCAAATCTCACTTAAGGTCGTGGTATACCATGTCTCAATCGATAAAGTTATATTTATATTCGAATACTCAAAGTGCATTAGTCAATAGATTAGATTTGGCACTGCTGCGTTTATTTCAGCCCCGCCCCTAAAGGACTTCTTACGCTGGTTGGCTATAATAGTTGCATCTTTCTTAAAAATCCAAATATTGTTTACTCTTTCACAAACAATAACATACTAGAACGCCTCGTGGAGGAAAACAATCACCCGCGGTAGGGGCAAGTTCAACGAAGTCGATTTTGATAGCGAGCTAATCAAACTTTCTCATATGGATGCTGTGTCCAACAAGCTTACAGCGCTACTCCCCTGATATTAGCTCTCTTAACACCCTTATTGCTTCCTCGCTTATACAAAATATACGAATACAATTTAAAATGAAACATCACTAGTACAGGAAACAAGCCCTTCAAAAGTATGGTTACTAATTGGGCACATGCCAATTATAAAAGACAATACTGACTTAAACAATGCCTTTTTGAATAGCTTCTTAAATAGCTAGTGTGTCACTGGTTCGACTAAAAAATCTGGAATTCCATTGTAAGCTGAAACACATTGAAAAACGCTACATCGTTTTTCTACTTCCAGTCGAACTGACGGCAGGTCAAATTTATTTTTTTCTCGTATGGTGGTGAACGCCTGGCAGCAGTGGGAGGAACTGTGCGTCAGAGCAATATGTTTCACCAGTTGTTGCCGAACGAATGAATTTCAATAAATGAATCGATGCACATCATTAAACTTCAGTAATCCTATAGTGCTGCACATGATTTTAGTGTGCATCAAAGGCACATTATCATCGTCTCTTTTGACATTCAGTAAATAGCACCTTTGGCCTTACAAAGTTTTTCGTATACTAGAGATATATGGAGAGAAAAAGTAAGTTTATTGTCAATATTTACTCCTAGGTAACGAAACGACTCCACCCACTCTAGCTGCTCGACATTGAAATACACGTTTGGCATTGTTACGATTTTCTTTGAACAAGTTTACTTTACTTTTCTACCTCTCTAAAATATGTTTTGCTATTGCACTAAGTTTACTTAAGACTATCCTCGAGTAAAAACAAGTTACTGCCCGAGTGACAAAAAAATTATAATCTACGTCGACGTTTCGGCATCTTACTAGTGCCATTTTCAAGACTATTAAAATCTGAAATGGAAATATACTGAGATAAACTTCACATGATAAAAAATTTACCACCATGATATAGATATACAAGGACCAAAAACAATGTTCAATAGGAAAATATCTGCACACCAGGCACTGCGATGGCCGAAACAGCAGCAACAAATTTGTAGTGCTATCTAGACGGCGAAATGACGGTAAGTGGGGCTGTTCCGGCGTTATTGGAACGATTCTGACTATTGGAGTTTTAGTAGACT
>LQNS02277242.1:3161628-3182580 GCA_001587735.2 Parhyale hawaiensis | reverse complement strand
ATGATAAACATAACTGTATTGGGCTTGAAATGTCGTAGAGTGATTTCATTGGGCCAGAACATGTTCGGAAAACGGCCGGAAAATGTCTGGAAATTATTCGGAAAAAGTCCGGGTATTTGAGGTTTTTCATTCCGAGATAAAAACCCCAGATTCCCGGAATCCCCGATTTCCCGGACTGGCCCTCGCCCCGAGATGTCCGGGTAAACGGGGTTCGACTGTATACTGTTCGAGTGCCATCATCTGCAACCTGGAATATTTTCTACCTATCAGTTTTCTATGAAACTTAGCAGGATGACCACAGTCTTCAAGCAGATGAATACACTGCTGAAACCAGGAAGCCTAGAGTTAATTTTTACCTATCTATTTCGTTAAGAGCATGATACGAAACCTATAAATAAATATAAATATATAAACATACAACGGTCATTCTTGGCATTAGATGACAAAATCTCTATCATTATATCTCTGGGCGGAATTCGATGCCCGTACAACCAAATGCTCAAACTATACAATATTACCATTTTTAGTAATAAGTTTATGACGGTTTTGGTTAAACAGCTGCAATTTTAGTGGCATTTATGACTGCTCTAAGCACACAAAAAGTTACGTCTATCTTTACGATTAAATCTAGCAGATTGCACGTTCTAAAACATTACTCCAAACGGTCACTTAAGCGGCGTTACGACAACAGGGGCGTGTTGCAATCACGCCTCGGTGTCACCCGCGCTACACCGGCCTACAATGCGACACAGGTTGGGTAACACCGGGTGACGACGAAAACCCTCGTAAATTGTAGGGTTATGCGCTGGGTAACACTGCCTTTGTTTACAAACATTGACTTTGATACTCAACAATTCGTATCACAAAGTCTAGGACAGCATGTATTGCAGAATTCTAGGATTTGAAACACTTTCGCTTAGTTTTCTCAACTTTTTATCTTAAAATACAGTCAAAATAAGGCTCCGCCAAAATTTATAAGTTGAAGATTGCAGAAAGTTTCTCAACATTTATTCAGGCGCTGAAATCGCTGGTCGTGTTCACCGCTTCACGGGGTGACACCGGGTAGCACTGTGAGGGTGGCACTAGCGTCTGATTACAACACGCCGAAGCTGTGAGCTACGTATGTACAAGCAGCGATGTTTTGAACATCCGGGCCCTCAGCACTATTCTATGATTCTTGTCTTTTCGCTCTAGACTAAGCTATCTTTTAAAATTTTATTCTTTATTCATATGCTATCTAATTCACGCTTCTTCAAAAATTTGGCCCAAATTAATAGAAGGAAATTTGAGAAAAATCCTATTTTTGTACAGAAGCTTGGATTGTGGCCCATCATTTTTCACTAGATCTTATTCATTGGCCAATGATAAAGGGTTTTCGTTTGCGAATACGGCATTTATATTAAAGCAATATATAGTACCAATTAAGATTCTCGTAAAAGCTATCCTATTATTCATTACCAACTACAAAGTTTTGGATAAAAGGGAGTAGATAGAGCGCTGCCCTTGCTACTTGGTGTGCAAGGTTCGCTTCCCTACCAAGGTAGTGGAGTTTTGCGATTTTCAGGGTTACAGCGTCAGCATTTCAAAATCCACTACAAAAACACTGACCCAACCAGCAATGGAGGCGAACGGTTCGGGCGGATAGTTCCCATAAGAGATCACGTGATCCCTCTTAGTTCATGATGCATGAAGCTTCTGTAGCAATATTCATTGGTTCCACTGAAATTCGCAGTGAAGGCAACGTTGTTAGATAAAAAAAACGTGAATTTTATATAAAAGTACCTCATATTCTTAATTTGATTGTAAATTACACTTATCAATACAGATGGTGATTCATATCACTTTCTTCCTTCATATCACTTTCTTTTTTTTATGACGATTCGCATAAAACAACTACAGTTAAAAGTAAACAATCGCTTAAAACAAGTAAAAATAAATTTCCAACAGCTAAATGTAAAGCAGATATCACACGGGAAATATTGTGGTAAGCGGCATGTGCCATGCTTCTCATTATTTGATTCTACCCTCTCAGCACAACGAAAATAACAAAAGGTAACTGAGGCTATAAACACTCACAGAAATGCACTGTATTCAATCAGTCCATACTTTCTTAATGTGATGCCATTTTAGTCTGATGTCCGTGTGTCAGGGGTCATTGTTAATAGAAGGACGCAGAAAAAAAGTTACGAAGTCACGAGCTTAAAGGGACCCAGCTATCGTGCTCGAGAGTTCCGTGTCCAATGTAACGGCCTGAACGGTCTGCGATTGACTGAAAGAGTGCGCTTATCCGAACATAACGGCACGAACCAGTCTTATGAGTGATGTTAGCAACGATCTGTCCAATGGTTAATGCTAGCCATTCAATATATTACAACTACTACTTACCGTCACATCGTAGTCTCCATCGGTGCTCTGTGTGGACAAACAGAGAAATTAGTACATTAGGGTAGGACACAGTACCTAGGATTGTATTAATAATAGTAAGAACTAGAGAGCACTCTGAGTGCCCATACCTCCGCCAAGCAATATAACAGTAAAGAAATATTCAAATTGGTTCTGATTTTCTTAGCATCAACACCAAAATATAATCATTTTTGCCTTTTGATAGTACTAACCATTCTTGTAATTTTCATGAAGATCCGTTTATAACCTTTCGAGTTACGCTGCTAACAAACATAATGACAAACAGGCAAACAGATCAACCGATTATCATCAAAATTTAATCTTTCATGTCTTTTAACATTACTAACTACTCCTATAAATTTCATGAAGATCCATCCTTAACTTTTTTAGTTATTGTGCTAACAAGTTTAAATCAAACATAGTGACAAAACGAAGGGTAAACAGATAATCCCAAATATTTGGTTATTTAATCTTCGTATTATACCTAACAAGTCATGCAAACTTCATGAAAATCCGCCCATAATTTTCGAGTTATAGCCTAACAAAAAAGGCAAACAGACATACAAAGAGACAGACGAACGGATTTTCATCAAAAGTTAAACATCTGTTACTGTTAACATGCGTTACAATCTCTGTGAATTTCGTAAAGATAAGCTCAATACTTTTTGAGTAATTTTGGTGACAAACAGAGAAACGAACAAACAAATAAACAGACAAACACGACAAAAACATAAGCTTTTTGGCGGAGGTAATAACTGGAGAAGCGCTCCGCGAGCACTGACCGCTGTCAAGCAAAGCATTGCAAGCAAAAAATTCAAAAAAGGTCAGACTCCAGGATTTATTTCGGATCATCAAAATTTAATCAATCGTTCAGCCATCTTTAAATTCATAGCAGTTCCTGCAAATTTCAAGAAGATCCGCCCATTACTTTTTGAGTTATGTCGCTAACAGACGAACTGGCCGATAAGTCTCGTCAAAAACAGAACCTCCTTAGCGGAGGCAATAACTTCATTTTTTTAACTAGATCGAGTACCCGTGCAGTCAAAATGACAGCGAGGAATTACTGAAGACTATTTTTCATTTAACCCTTTCGTTCCCAAAACTCTGCAGTTACTATGAGTTTATAAAAGAAGCTCGTAATAGGCACTGTTATTGTAGTCACTTTAGCTACTCGTCTAGTTTTATAACCATAAATACATAAAATAGAAGCGCTGACTTCAGACGGGCTGTAAAATATCTCGTTAAAATTTCAAGAGCGAGAAACAACGCGCTGGTTTCAACGATCAAACATTTGATGCGAGAGCTGGAGTATCAGGGCGGGAACGAAAGGGCTAACATGCTTTTCTTGCTAATGTTTTTAAAGGATGCGCTGCAACAGCCGGCGCAAATTATCATGAAAGATAAATGCTCTCATTTTCCTTCGGTGACATGCTGAAAAAAACTTTCAATATCAAGCGGCACTCATCTCAAACTACTGCTCTTCTTTATCTAACAAACTTTCAAATTCTAGGACTGAAGCAAAAAGGAAACCTCGTTATGTAAGTCACTGTGAGCTAAATAATAATTAACAAATGATTATTGAGAAACAAGAAAGAGGTCAACTTTCAATAGCCGATGGCCTTTTCTAATAATAAAACGAGAAGGTAGGCTTCGAATTCTATAGTGAAATCCAATGACCGCGGGAAATTCAAAAGGCTATACTTGCATCGCACAACAAATTGGCATCCCGTCAATTTGTTTCTCTTCTCGCCGCTTGCTAATGCTTCCAAAGTTCAAACGCTGAGAGACAACATTATTCAAGCAGAAGATTAGCCTTATGTGACAAGGGTGAACGAATTTGTTCAGTCAAAATTAGACGTTTTTCGATCGTTGCTATAGCTGTACGTATAGCTGCATTCATGTATGAATCACATTGATTTTTACTGAACAAATTCGTTCAGCCGCGATGCAGATTCATGTGATGGATAACGTGACATCTACATAGGAAGGTTCTTTAGCACCACCAGCATCATATTTGTTTTTTCTCACCTGAACAGTCAAAAGTAAAGCTGATGACATTAAAACCTGTCACTATCATAATCTTCCCTTTTATGTTATTGAGTATATAGAAGACGGTGCTCGGATTTTACGAAGTGATTTTTTTACCCTTTCATTTTTTAAGCGTGCACCATAACATAGCGCACGTCGCAGCTAAAATGTTAAGATTCTGTAATTTACTCCAGTACTCACCTGGCATAAGCTTGTCAGCACCAGAGCGAGAATCAACAGCTGGCCCAGTAAAGCCATCGCTTTGCTCAGTGTTTATTCGATGCAGCTACAAATTTAAATGAGGTGTTCTCAGAGATAGTGGCGTATCTGAAAGTATCATAGTCATTGATCAATACATGGCTTCCAAAATAAATTTTCAACAGCCGGAGTGCATTACTTGCTTCTACAAAATTGTGCTGGTCATCGAGAAATGGAGAAAAAGCTCTTACAATCTAATGACCTCAGTCAAGAGTCCCAATCAAGGGTGCTCGTGCCCATTACCGGTGCTATGTAACCTTTCGAGGAGTGCGAAACCAGGTTTGATATCTATGTCACTCACAAATTAACCTTAATTCAGTGAACAAAACCAGTAGAAGTTTCATGTATATGCGACATATGTGGTATGAATGTAGCATGGGATGCGAGAATACATCAAAGTAAAATAAATAAACATCTTTTATTATTTCGTATACAGTGAAAACACTTAATTTTATAAAAATTGTCAATGCTGATATAGGTCGATTGTTTTCAACAAGATTAGGGTCACCAGATTCTAAAATAGGTTCAACGCGAGCTCTCTTCAAAACACCGGGGAAAACACCTACTTTCATACAAAAATTCACGAAATTAGCGACAGGTTGAGAAATGGTTGGGAGGATATCGAAGAGAAGTGAGGGATCAAGCTCCCCGTGATGGAATTTTTTACCACGAAATTTTGATACAGTAGATGTAATTTTACTAGGGCTTCTAGGAAAAGATAACAGGAAGCGTTGAATTAATTGATACTATCTAAAACAATAATATGCTTTAGAGGAAGACCAATAGTTAAAATTGGAGTAGAATCTTTTGTACTAATTAATACTCCTTGTTCATCTTTACTGGCAATTCTGTGACTGGTAGTTCCAGGCCAATCAAACCATTTAAAGTTTTCCATCTTTTTTAACATTGTTGCTGGTATTTTTTGTTTTCCTTATTCAGAAAATTCTCTCAACCAGTTTGAGAACAGTATTCAGAGTATTACGGTACTATCTAAAATACTGTAAGCAGGTAATACCCTTACGGTAAAGTTTTCTATACTTATTACGTTTGCGTATTAGGTATTTTAATTCTCTAGTCATCCATGGGGCACAATAATAACGATGACGGATATCTTTGATTACAATTAGACAGTGTTTGCCATACTCATCCATAATTAGTTTGATGAAAGCGTGCAACGCGACAGACGGGTCATTTTAATTTTTAGTGTTATCGAAGTTAGCGTCTCTGATAGCTTGAATAAAATTTTTCCTGCAGGGCTCATCTAATTTAACAGTGAAAGTATTACAATATTAAAATAGTGATGAGAAAATAATAACGGGCAAAAGATGATTCGCAATTTCATAGTCAATGACTCCCAAAACAGAGTGATTCGTTTTGTGATACCATTATAGCAAGTTGCTCTTTTCGGTCTTCGTAGAAGTTCAGACAGGCCATTGTGTGGATAAAATTGCGATATTATTCAAACGAAATGGGTTAAAGAGGTTCACATTAATATCACTACATATAAGTACATTAGAATTGGACGGAAATGAATGAGTAATAAAATCAGAGATGAAGTCCGTAAACAGCGGTATCTCATAACGTGAAGGCCTATAGATAAAACAAAAATTTATAACTTTGCCTAAAGTTTTCACCTTGAGACTAAGTATTTCACACAAATCATATATGCCACTAGCATCATTGATAACTGTAGCGTCAAGGCAGTTCTTGAAAAACACAAATTCCCCCACCATTACAGTAACGGTTTAAGCAGAATTTAGAGTAGACTGAGTCTTGTAGTGAATCATCTGGTCTTGATTCATTTATAATAATTATACAAAATTAAGAGAGGTCGTATCAAGAAAATCAAGTAGGTGACGAAGATTGTGAACCAAACTCCAAATATTAACACATATGACAGAAAGTAAATTTTGTTCTATATCTCTTACTCGATCACGAAAAGACTTTATAGAATCAAAATGGCAAGGGAAATCATTAAGCTCATTCAGCCGATATAAATAAGTGTTAGTAGGAATGTCATAATTTATAATGTAGTTGTTCCTCATTAACATGGGACCATCACCCACAACGAGCTGGGACGCAACGCGATTTTGAGACGCAGTCACAGCAGCTACATCCAACTGTCCAGTGGCGAACTTCCTGCCTTGAAGCGGCGAGTTTGTAGTTGTGGCCGTAGAGTCGACTACCAACAGTATTAGCAGGCGCGTCAGTATAGTAGCACAGGCTGAGGCAGACTCACCACTGGCAGCGCTGGATATAAGTTGTTTTACTTTGACAAATCATTTTCAGAGTGAATGCTATGAGGCTTCGTCCTACCTACCACTCGGCAATAAATTGTGTTGGATCTCGTGAGCAAACTCTATTAGTTGGTACAGATTGTTTGTCAGTACGGACTTTGTACAGCAGAGTAGAGCGAGCCCTTGTTAAATATTCATTGACGTACAAGCCATGTGGTTGCGAGGTATTGATCTACCGTAGGATCCTCAACACATTATGTTTGTCCCGACATTCAATACGAAGGTGCTTCGAAGCACATCCAATAATGGTAGCAGTGAAGATATCAGAATCAGCAATAAGATTATGATAGTTTCAGCATTAAGCTTATTACGTAATAGCGTCATACACTGAATGTTATCACTCGCACCAGCTTGTCTGAACTGACCAATCACCCCGTCCAAAACGGGTCCCCGCATCATCATCACATTAGCTAGATTACCTTGTTGGACTGTCCCCATCTCGTGAAAGCTTACTGATTGCGTCATGTGATGCGGAGGACGATGGACAACCATTACTGACAGGAGCCACAGAGTTGAGGTTGGTAGTCAGGGCAGCTCTGTAGGAATTAGATGAGCGAAGAGAATCATCTTTACCGCTCAAGGTATCATACAGGGAGCTGAGCTTTTTGACTGACGTCAGTACACTCGAGAGTGAGGAAAAGAGGACTTCAAGCTGCTGGGTGAACGCCGGATCAAGGCGGAATGATCTGTAGAAGGGTGATCATTTACGGTTTTGGTACCAGCACGCGTGTCCATACCAGTGTCAACACCCATGTCCTGAGAATCCCAACCCCTATTAGAAGAAGATGGCACATTGCCTGAAGTCCTCCTAGGACGGCCACAGGTTCATGAGACAGCAGCTGGGCGTCCTGCCCGTTACTTCGGAGGCTCAGAGGATTTAAGACTGGAGGTTTACTGGGACATCATTCGCTCCATATATCGGATATCGTCACCAAGAGCAGGATCATCATCGCTGTACTCAGACTCTAGCGAGTCTCTATCAAGAGCCACTTCCGTCATTGGTACATAAGTCAACTAAGATCTCAAGAGCACGCAACACTGAGTCCACTTAACAAGACGCTCAAGAGTTTAGATTTCACGTTTACACTGATGATTGTTACACAGTAAACAAGGTAGTTATGAGTGTTCAAATAAAATACTGACGTACAGGCAACCACTTGATAGTTTTGAGTTTATATTTACACTTAGCGGACAGGCAGACCAACGTGCAGTTTTTGGTCCTAGTACTTATACAAGACCAAAAATAAAGATGATTTCAGTGTATTAAAGCAATATTCGATAGTGATAAAATTAAACTTTGAAACTCCAAATTGAACGAACGTATGTGCTGTAGACACTTCCAAATAATAATGAACAACGCTAGTTCACTAACAATTGCCGCACGATTGCTACAGTTAATAATCTTGGCAAGAATACGTTATTCAACCCTCGATGACATTGATACAGCGGTCGGTAGGAAACTGCGCAACAGGCACTGAACGATGGAATAATTACAATCAGCATGAAATCGAACCCAGGACGTACCAAAATAAGAATTTATCATAACGACTTCCGAACGCTATTAATGACTGCAGAAAGCGCTTCCGATACCAGTGCAGAATAGTACATTACATCACGACGTGAATACACACACCACAATAAAAGATGGCTGAAAGCAATTTAAAATGCACTACTTATGATAATAATGATGATAATCCCTTTTAAGTACTCATAGAGACATTACAAAACTGAAATATGATATGGTACACAAGAGAATGTACTTCATATGTAGGTTACACACACACAGCACATGTATGGCTGTTCTTAATGAGTTGTTGGATTTTTCTGTCCTGTTTTTCAGGCTCCAAATGCAGTTCCTGGTCCTGACTGAGACAATCAGTGATTTTTTTAAGCAAATATTAGACTTGCGCAATTAGACCTTGGCACATTCATTAAGTAGCATATCTCTTTACAGTTACACCAAAGTGGATGAGTTACAGCACAGGGCAACAATAGGTCTGGAATAACTGACATTTGACATCTTCAGAGTTGTGTCCTAATTTTTTAATTAACGGGTTACCAACTCCATGGAGCTTCGCGTTTCTTTCTCTGTACCCTACCAGTAGTGGTGCACTGAGCAAACTTAGTCTACTGTATATGGCAGAGGAGAGCCGATGTCGAGATAGGATATTCCTAATTGCGCCTCCTGGCCGAATAGCATCACTGTGCTTATCGCCCTTTGGCGGAAATAATAATTCATAAATAATTTCGAATTTACATGTTTGTACTGTAGGTCATCCTGTATGGCACCGCCATACCTATTGGATGCTATTGTATGTAATAGTATTTAGTCAATCAGGTGAAATAGTGTTAAGCCATGCAGGTCTCTCCTCGAGAAGCAATTACTGCATTTTCCATTTACCTCACTTCAATGGAACAAGCTGTAATATTAGCAGAAACTAAATGCTCATTATATTGCTCCTCGTGCGAGGGTAATCGTTAGGCAGTACTAATGCAGGCCAGTTCAGTGAAGTAGTTTGGTATGTGATGGCACTGAGCCTTGTACTGTTGTTGAGATATGAATGTGCACGAACTTTTTTAATGTAAGCTGGGATATAAAAATCCTAGAACACCTCAAGCCTGTGGAGAAATTAATGAAAAATAAATAAATTGTTACCACGAAAATCATCAGTGATTTTGTGACCCACCTGAGAGAAGCTCCATTATCTTTTTTTATTGTTTCATTCTCAGAGTTTAGCGCCTCTGTAGAAACCTCAACAATTATTGTTTGCGTATCTGTAATTTTCGCTTCAACTTCACTGAGAGCTTCGGCTGTTAAGTTTTGCTTTAAGGGTGACCTAATACTATCCTTTTTTGATGTTTGAGCCTTTTGCGGAGCACTTAAACTGTTGTCAAAAGTCATTTGAAACTGCGATATTAGTTTATCGACTGCGTCAGTTACATAAAATTTTTATTGAGTGCGTCTTTTTCATTTACTGGAGTGTGACCATTAGCAAGAGGTTAATCATTAAGTCCGCTAAAGAGGTCATGTTTTTGTCGTGCTTGTCTGCCTCTCTGTCTATCACTAAGATTACTAAAAAAATATAGAAGGGATCTTAACGAAATTAACAGGAATTGTTAGGCATGTTAGCAGTAACAGATGATTAACTTTGGGTGAAAATCCGTTCATCTGTCTGTTCGTTGCTTGTCTGTCTACCTATTTGTTCTTATGAAGTCCATAACTCTAAAAGTTATTGAGGGATTTTCATGAATTTACATGAGTTGTTAGATATATTACAATAAGTATATGACCAAATTTTGGGATGATCTGTTTGTTCGTTCTTTTGTCGCTAGGTTTAATTTTATACTTGTTAGTACAATAACTGAAAAGTTATGGATGGATCTTTATGAAATTTACATGAGTTGTTAGTAATGTTAAAAGAGATAAATGATTAAATTATTTGGTGATGGTTGGTTGATCTGTGGTTGTCATAATGTTTGTTAGCAGCATAACTCGAAAAGTTATGAACGGATCTTCATGAAAATTACAGGAATGGTTAATACTATCATAAGGCACAAATGATTGGATTTTAGCGTTGATACAAATAAAATCATGGTTTCAGAACTAAGAGCGTCCGAATTAAGAGCAGGGAGGTAGTAACATAATAAGGCATTCACCCTCAAGAAAATAGTAAAAAAAAATGTATTTGAAGTATCCTAAAGATGTTGTGTGCTGACGTGTTCTATTCTGCTCTCTGTTTAAAGTGTTTTTTTCTGTTGTTTCTGTAGGTTTGGTGGGTATTGGCTTGTATTATTTTGTTTGTAAAAGTGTTGTAAAGTATATTTTCTTGTAATAGTTATTAATAATCGTGTAAGAGATGTTTATCTTACAGTAGACTCTGACTACTCTGCCACCGGCAAAGGCTAGCTTTTCGCCGGCTTTTTAGAAGGGTAGGTATCCATCTTACCGATTTTATTTTAGGGTAATGCAGTTGTAATTGGAGGTGTGAACATTGATGAGTAGTTCCTAGGTACCTAGTGTTTTGTGCATTAACTATATAGCAACGATAGAATAGTTTGAAGTGTGTTAGTGATAATTCCTGGAACAGCTAGCCTAGCTAAACGTCCTCTTCCCTCCACCTATTTTAGAGCTTTTTTTATCAGTATTTAAAACTTTGAAACTCGATTAGTGAGCAAGTAGCTTCCTGGGCGTTAGGATAGGAGAGAAATTTTGGAATCTGGGTGTTTTAGTTGTGCAAAGCTTATACTTTTTTTTTTTTTTTTTGCTTTAGTGTGAGTCAGCAGGTTGTGAGTCAGGTTGTAGTGAAGGCAGCAGTTCCAAAGCCATATCCCGTACTGAATTGGCGTCAGGAGCTGCAGGTGAAGTTATACGTGGGGAATTTAATATCTTGGAATTTCAGTTTAGCCGCTTTAGTTTCTAATCTACTTGAAATTTTTTCTGGATGTTTTTGGTCTGGACAGTAATAGGTCGCTATACGCCATTTAAAACTTTCTTGATCTTCGTTTTGTGTGTTGATTGATCTATACATTGAGTTTCTCTATTTTTCAAGAAGTTCAGTTAACTTGAACCTCTTAGAGTTTCATATTCTACAATTTTAATACGCAAATCTACCAATTTACTGATAATCCAACGTGATTAATTTTGGGTAAATTCTTCGATTTTCTCTGTTAGTTTTCTAATGCAATTTTTAATAAACTTTCCATAGATATAAATTTCGATTTTCTTTGTTAATTTTCTAATGCGATTTTTAATTAACTTTCCATCGATATAAATTTTTGACTGGTCAATGAATTTTTAAGTTAAACCAAGATTCTTTATAGTCCCTTCTATAACCAATATTTATTTTATAGAATTGAACTTTCAAACTCAGTTGTAGCTGTAAATTATGAAATTTTTATTTCTTCATAATGTCAATAATTGCCGTCACTTTATTACTAATGTAGAACTCGGGATCTATAATCTATACTTGGTTATATTTACATTCTGAGTATTTTTCCTGCATTGCCTTTTCTTCACCAATATATTTATCTAGAAATCTATTATAAAATAATGTTTATTTACATTATTGTTGAAGATCAAGACTTCTTTTATGTAAGTTTTACAATATATTTTACCGGTGAAAAACAATTAGAAATTAATGACATAGTATTTTTAAATGCTTGGTTGGTTTGTTTGTCGGTTAGTTGAAGTTTTTATAGCACCATTACATAAACCACAGAAGTAATTTTGCCTAATTTGAGTGTCATTACATCCCATCTTTATTATTTATTTATTTATTTTTTAAGGTGGCTTCTTAAACACTATTTTTGTTAGATTGTGGGAGAGGCTTCAAGTCTTTTTTTTTTTTTTTTGCACTTTGTGAATGACTTACATTAGCTGGTTTTTTACTAGATCACATTTTTATAAGATTATAGGTAAAGGATTGAATTTTTTTAGATTTTTGAAGAACTTAAAATATCTTATTTATCACCATTGTTCATGTATATACACCATTCCTCTAATAAGAATCGAATTTTTCATCCGTTCAAGCAATAAACAAATGTGTGGCGTTTCGTAAATCATTAAAAATTCGTAATTAGCACTGAAATTTCGTGATTAGGGTTAAATGTGTTCGCTTGAACTTTATTATTATGATTCGATGTTTCCACAACGGTAGTTATTTATACTACTGCAAGGTGTTGCCATACTAGGCATAGTAGTCTTCCATGTTAATCTCAGCAATATATAAGAAACATTTATATCCAGCAAAAAAATGAATGTTGAAATCTAACTGTGAAAAAATTCTTAAATTAAACGTAATCATAAACTAGAACACCTCGTGACGTAAGACCATCACCCGCGGTGAGGGAAAATTCCACGCCGTCATTTTTTATGGCAAGCTTGCTCTAGAATTTTGGCGTTTTTCACATTTCAGTCAACAAGGTAAAAGCTCAACTCATGTTTTTTTTATGGACTTGTAGATTCAAAACAGTCATTTTGATAGCCAGCTAACTCAAGATTTTTTATTATTTTTCACATCGCAGTCAACCCATCTGACTGGCAACAAAACATTATTATTATTATAACTCAGCTCCTTTAGCCCCCTTTAGCCCCTAACAAAATTCATCGCCGTCATATGATAGTCATCTAACTCAAGATTTTTTCCATTTTTCACGTCTCAGTCAACCTACCAGACTGCCTACAGAAAATTATTATACTGACTCAACTCCAGCCTCTTTTGGGGTGGACAAAGTACCAAATGCATAGCCGTTAGTTTTTATGGCCAGTTAATTTCAGTTTTTTGCATTTTCACATCTAGATCAACCCAACAAAATCCGCGCAAAAAAATTCTGAACATTGCTCAACTCATTCTACCTCTTTCTGGGTGGGCAGACATATGTATATATGTACATGTATACAAATATATTCAAATTTTCAACGAAAACATTATCGCCGCCCTTCGCTTCGCTCGGGGGGGGGGGAGATAAAAATTCAAGTGGTGAGATGCGTCTAAACTATGAAAATTTGGGAGTACCGGAAAAAAATAATTCAACAAATGAAAGCAAAAAAAATAATTCAACAAATGTAAGCAAAAGCAAACGAATTTGACATATAGAAGCAAAAATTTAAACTCAACGATTGATAAAAATTTGAATCGATAACTTCAAAATTTAGTATGAACCAGGAATCAGGATATCGAATAAAATTAAGGTAAGCGACATAGAATTATCATAATGGCAATAGCTCATAGAGTGCCGGGGCGTATGTTCCGGTGTCTCTTTGGGAATGGGCCTATTGGTTCGTCTACTGCTGCCTATCTAATCTAATCTAATCTAATCTAATTTTGCCCCTAAATATCCTTGCTGCATTTAATCCTGGAGATTTTGTAAAAGTTTAACTCTGTAAATTCATGGTATTTCTCTGAGAACATTTTGTACCACTCTGCCATTTCACTTTTGCATCAATGGAAAGCTACTCTATTGTCTCATAACTGTGGCTGTATGTAGAGCACGGATTTCTAGTCCCCAGCTAGGTTATCAAAGTAAATTACTCGCTCTAGACTGTCATATCCTTGTATTTAGCTTATTAGTTTTTTAGTTCTGAGGAAACTTCAACGTTTTTTATGACGACACTTTTGTTAGACTTCTTGAGTTATTGTGTTAAAACGCATGAAATCAGACACAACGGCAAAAAAAAACGAATGAACTAACAGATTATCACAAAAAAAAATTGGCTATCCATTCATATTCTCTTCGTAATGTACCCAACATCTGATGTGAATTTTATGAAAATGCGTCCATAACTTTCTGAGTGTCGGCCTTAGCAAAAATAAAGCAGACAAACAAACAAACAAAAGGATGAACGGATCTCCACTAAAAGTAATTCACATGTTCCCCCTAACATACTAAACTAACGTCCAGACAAACAGTATAACAGATAGACAAACACGATGAAAACATAACTTCCGTGGGGGAGGTAACCAACGGATCATACAGAAGTGTGAAGAATTAGATCGCACACCTCCGCCAAATAAGGCAACATTAACGACAAAATCAGTAAAAAACTGGTTCGAAAATCATTTTTCCGTTCACACCATCGCCAAAATTTCATCATGCCTGACTCCTAATATTAGCTGTAATTGGAATTTCTTTGTATATCCATCCGCAACTTTTTGGCTTATATTCTTATAATCACTAAAGCAAGCACTTAGTCAGGCACACAAACGGACGAACCTACGATAGCCGAAAATATAGGTAGTCATATGGGTCTGGAAATTTCACAAAGATTCATTCATAACCTTTTGGGTTAAGTTCTGACAAACAAAAATCAAACATAGAAACCAATGACCAAACGGACGAACAGATCTTCACCGGAAGTTAACTATCTGTTGCTCCTAACATACCTTACAGTCTCTGATGCATATTTCCTCTAGGTTCGTCCATTACTTTTGAGTTATTTAGGTGATTGTCAGACAAATCCGATAAAAAAAATTTACCTACTTGGCGAGGTAACAAATCGAATAAGAACAAAAAAAAAGGCAATTCCTAATATAACAGGAAATGTTCAACTTTAACGGGCACTGTAAACGAAAAGTCAGTCGGAGCTCAAACAAACACAAAAACGTAAATCCTATAATAAAATGAAAAATAACCCTACAGAAAATGAAATAAAATCAGTCACAGGTGGATTGAAGAAATGAAGAAAAAATAATTTTATCATTCAAATAAAAATGGAAATCAGATGAAATAGCGAATGAAAAGACAACAGTAACTGCTACATAAAAGGTAATCATGCAGTTACATGATGAAAAAATTGGGAAAATGAAAAATAGTCGAACCTGACAACTCAAACTCTGTAGAAAAATGAATACAACGGCCAAGACCAAAAATAATCATTTATGGAACTAGAAAACAAGCATATCTTATATATTTTGTTTAAATGACGCGCTATTCAATAGATGAGAGCAAATTTAAATTACAAAAAATATTAATTCTCAGAAGTAAATAAACACATGAAAACAGCAAAAACTTGAACCCAAAGATAGTAAAAATGTATCATCTGTCATAAAAACTTAATTGCTAAGAAACTGAAGTCAATTGAAATCTATTAAATTTGAAAAAACAAATACATAAAAGATCTGTAAACAATCAAAGCGAAGAAAATTGCTAGCTATCAAAGCCAGTAAGATGTTAAGCTTCAAATTCAGTGCATTTAAAAACACGAACAAGAATGATGAATAATTGAAAATGAACATAAAAAAAACAAACAATCATTCCTAAAGTTAATTCCAACATATGCATAAAAAACTCAATCACACAAAAATGGAAGCAAAATCGAACGGAGCACTAAGAAAAATGCAGCAAACAACTGAAATTGATAGACGACTGGCAACAAACCAATTTTTAATAAAATATCAAATCTTCTAGAACAATTTATATCTGAGAGAAAATGAAATAAATAAAAAACATCAGGTAAAAATGGTACGTAACGGAAATAAAAAATGAATCAAATGAAACGTAATGTCGTCCGCTTATCAAATATGGTATACCTTAATACTGAACAGTGATTTAATCTATTGAAATTGGAAATGTTTGAATAAAAATTTTTAGGACATTGACAGAAGGAAAAAATAAAAAGTCACACAAATGGGAAATTTTGACATCTAAAAAATGCAGGTAATTGTAATCAGTGGGTCAGAAAGATTTGAAATGAAAGAGCATCTCCGCAAACAAAGGGATAAAAATATAGAATAATTTTAATTTCAAACAAAATTATAACAAAATCAAAGGCAACGAAGAAAAAGTTGGCATTCTATGATGATATAAATTCAAATGTAGAGAAAAATATCTTTTAGCTAGATATGAAAACTTCTGATTTGAAAATTTAACTATGGCAAAATTAAGAGAAGCATAAAAGATTTCAGAGCTGTAAAAGAAAAAATAAATCAAACTTCCACTAAATTGAAAAGAAACCAATGAGAATATGGACATTAATATAAAAACAGTAAAACCTATAAATTATGCTTATGTAAGAAGTAAATAACATACAATTAGAAGGCAGTATCTGCTCTAAAAGAAATTAAACGAATTCAAAGCAAATAAAAAGAGTAATACGTTCACACATAAAATATAACGAAAATCTCTATCCGGCAGACATTGGAATGATCTAATTGAAATAATAACAGGCGCAACATAATAAAAATTGATAGCAAACAAATAGATAAATGCCGTACAGCTACGCAAAAACCCAGCAAAAAATATTAAAATCACTAGTCTCACACAAATGAAAATCTATTCCACACACAAAAACATGGAAAAATTAAACTAAAGAAATGAGGAAACGAATCAAGTACAGTAAAATCATAACAAAAAAATAAACAAAAGTTCAACTAATCACGTCAATTTCAACAAAAAATAAGCAACACAGAAATGTTACGTCTCAGAAAAAAAGTAATTCAATAACAACAAGGAACTTTTAAATCCCTTACAATACAAAAATATCAAAATTTGCAATATGTGCGATTAAGCAAAATCCAAGAATAATAGAAAAACGCATATAAGAGAAACATTTTATAAAATCCTGCAAAACATGAGAAGTAATTAACCTAAGAGAAAATAGAAAGCACACATATTATTAAAAAGAAAACAATAAATAATAAAGAAAAACTCTGATCATAAAATCATATTAAAAATGCAAATTTTTTTCCCACTGGTTACTATTTACATCTTGACCACTTCTCTTCCTTGACATAAAATCAAATAAAATAACTGCCAACGCAGAGTTGGAAATATCACAATTAACTATTGTAAATATTCACATAGGAGAAATAAGATTGAGAAGTTAAGCATAAAGAACTAAGGACACTCAAAGAAAAAAATGGAAACATTTTGTGGCCACAACAGTAGTCAGAACAAATACCAAAACTTACATAATCTTATTTTTTGAGCATTTTATTTTTTCAGCTAAAAAACAGCAGAAAGTGGAAATAATTGATAAGAAGAAGAAATAAATTTGGCAAAAACTTGACAACTCAAGTCCGACAACACAAATTTTTTCTTATTTTCAAATCTATCAAATAAAGAAATTAAGGAAACAAGTTGAATAAAAATGAAAATTATGTCCAGCAAAATTATAGAGAATGCTCTTCCGAAAACAATGCAAAATTTAGGCCGAGAACGTTTTAGAAAAATTATGTAAAGGTCATAAAAATCCAACAATGTTGTACAACATTAGCGCGTATCGGGGGAGCTGCTGTGTCGTCACATACTCTTATCTTATCTGTCGAGAAGCATGCAAATTTTTGCATGTGAAAATGTATAGAGGCAATTGATACTAATGCATAGATATTTCCAAGTCAGTTAAAAGAAGCGTCTCTCTAAATTTACATTTATTTTTGAAAAAAGTCAGTTTTATAATATTTTGTTTTTGATTCTCAAATGTTCTGAATGCCCTTTCAATTTCTCCGGAAAGAAATACCCATCATAACACTAAAGCAATACTGTTAAAATCGTTGAGCCATAGAATATAAAATTCACGATAGCACTGCCAAAAGCAGAGTGATGATGTCAGAAAAAAAAATCTTTCACGTCTATATGACTTACACGTCTATGGGGCCTTAGAATATTTGTACGGAAAACACGAAGTTTGGACTAACTCGATATGACTCACACGTCTATCGGACCTTAGAATGTTTGTACGGAAAACACGAAGTTTGGACTAACTCGATATGACTCACACGTCTATCGGACCTTAGAATATTTGTACGGAAAACACGAAGTTTGGACTGGCTCATTGGAACGACGCAAGAAACAACGCGATGCCGCTCAGCAATGAGCACTGTAAGTTGGATGTGGCGCGTGCCTCTATTTGCTGTCGGTGGTAAGCCGCGTAAAGTCGCTCGGACGCGTACGAAACACAAATCGAAAAAGAGGACGCTGGCGTTCTGCTCGGCGGGGCGAACTGAAATACACTGCGGACCTCTGAACTCGAGCATTGCTGTTTACAGGTGAACTGCGTAGTGAGTTTACCTGGAAATACTGACCATGTGTTCCTCGATACCGGAAATGTAAAACTCCCGATACAAACTATTTAATATCATTATGTGATATATGAGCCTTTTCCCAATGGACCGAGAGCTGATTCAGTGGGGCCCCTGAACATCTGCGCTGCTGGCTGCACACATGCTAACTGGGGGGCGGCTTGGGGGGAGGGGTCTATATACATAAAACACGCATCGTACTTGGGTCTTTCTGTTCTCTAGTAACTAAAGTACTCTAGGAAAGTAGGAACAGCGAGCTAAGACGCCAGGTACACTACGTAGGTACTGCAGATACGCAGATGCTCAGGTCCACTAGATATACCATCTTCGTATACTTCACTATACGTACAACAGATACACGTGCAGCAGCACCAGCACAGATCGCAAGTGTTCGGCATTCAGAATATATTCGCCCTATTGAAGCTCCTGATAAACCCATTGGCATCAAATGTATCTATGATAGTCCATTACTCACGGCTAGTTTCAATAGATTGAATCCAGCTGTGAAACATATAAGCTTTGGTAGCCAGAAGCTTCAATAGAATTATCTCCCCGACCATCGCTTCCTGGTCTGGTTCAGCTAACACCTGCATCGTGTACAACCTGCTGGGGTCCCCAAAGTGGTCGATATCGACTGGTAATGGGCCGAATATTCGCATCCGCAACCGCTTATGTCAAGATGGCAACATCTGCAATTGCATCCGCGGATGTCCAAAAAATGACGTCCGACAAATCACTAATATCAACAACCCCTTGCAATCGACTCCTTGGTGTCGACGAGAGATCTTCAGGGGGCGCGCTTAATACATGGGGCTCGAAAGGGAGGGAATCGATTAGACGCTTAAGAAGATCAATTGAACTTGCTAGGCCCTATAGTCCGCGGTTTTAACCCTTACGGTCCCACAAACTCACTCCTAATTCTATGAGGTTCTAAAAGAAGCTCATAATAGACACTCTCCTTGTAGTCATTTGAGTTACACCTCCCGTGTTATTCAGTCGTAAGTAAAATACAAGCCCTGACTTCACACGGGTTATAAAATATGTTGTCAAAATTTCCTGAGCGAGAAACAATGCACTGGTTTTAATGATCAAATGATCTGATTCGGGAATTAGAGCTCAAGTCGGGAACGAAAAACTTAATGGATTATTACCTCCGCCTAGGAGGTTATGTTTTCGTCGGGTTTTTCTGTCTGTACATCTGTTTGGATGTTTGTCTGTCTGTCACCAAGAAACCGCAAAAAGTTAGAGACGGATCTTGACAAAATTTACAGGGATTGTTATGTATGTTAAGAGGAACAGATGATTAACTTTTGTTGAAGATCAGTTCATCCGTTTGTTTGTTTGCCTCATTTTTCTCTATGCCATAACTCAAAAAGTTATGGACGAATTTTTATGAAATTCACATGAGTTGTTAGGTATATTATAAAAAGTTTATGACCAAATTTTTTGTAATAATCTGTTTGTTCGTTTGTCACTGTTTTAATTTCATGCTTGTTAGATCAATAACTCAAAACACAATGAATGGATCTTTATGGAATTTATAAGGGTTGCTAGTAAGTAAAAAGACATAAATGATTAAATTTTGGTGCAGATCGGTTCGTTCGTTCGTATTTTTGACTTATGTTTGTTATAACGTTTATTACAAGTATAACTGAAAAAGTTATAAACGGATCTTCAAGAAACATTCTACAAGCTGTTATTTTACTATCAAAAGGCACAAGTGATTAGATTTTGGAGTTGATACAAAGAAAATTATGATTTCAGAGCTAATTTGAATTTTTTGCTACCGTTGCCTCGATTGGCGGAGGAATGCGCTCTCAGAGTGCTCTAGTTATATTATTATTTATTGTGTTGAGATGGCATTAGATCAGATATTGAAGAATGTGACGAGAAGCACGAAGAAGAAATTCGGTTACCCACGGTGTAAGTTTCGCTGTCCTCAGCTCATCATGTGGGAGGGTCGAAGATGATCAAAATTGAAATCATTAAATTCTGCAGAAATTTCGGCAGGTTAACACAGTGTGATGTAGCTGTGATACCGAGTATTTGAAAGCTTAAATACAATTTTCAAAAAAGCAAATGTTTCTGAAATTTTGGAACAATGTCCGCTGCGTTGACTCCAACTCTAACACAGGTGCACCGGGGCGACAGGAACCTCCAGTACAAGGACTTCAAAGGTTGGCACATCTGCACTGTAGACGGTGAAAACACGACACACAACGAATATTAAATTTTAACGACAGCATCCTGTGCCAACCTCACAAAAAAATGAAATTTCATTCTATGCTTCAAATTTCATTGTTTTACGATATATTACTAGCTGTTTCAAAATCGGTAGCCATGATACAGCTGTTGTATACTAATTTCGTAGTTCTGCTGATGAGTTCGAAGTTTCGTTCCCCTGAAGACGGGCTACGTTTAGTAGTTCGAAAGCTTGGGGCATATTA
>LQNS02277242.1:3112013-3124706 GCA_001587735.2 Parhyale hawaiensis | reverse complement strand
CAAAAGCTGTCTATAAGGAGGGTAACGCCTCAGAACGGTTCTAAACTACCATTTAGACGCCCCAGAGTTGGGCGCTGTCGCGGGTCTGGTGCTACCGACAGAAGGTGTTCTGTCATCGCGAGCCACTGAGAAAAATTCGTTGCAACACTATCCAGTTTCTTTTCCAGGCTCTAGATCGCTTGTTTGGGGAGGTACGAGGGAAACGCCAATGTCTACCTTCATGTTTAGAGGGTCAAAGATTCTAATTTCAGCATTTTATCCTGACGTCCTCATTTGCATATTGTAATTATGCAGATTAGGCGGCCATTGGCCAAATTTTGTAGTAAGACCATAGATTGCTTACTTTGTAAACAGGGTAATTTTTCTATCCATTCCAAGGTTTTCTGGGTCTCTGATTTTATTTTTACCATTTTATATAATTTTTTCCATTTACATATGGTATGCATGATATGTAAATTAGAGAACTACCTCAGACTGATTTTTCGAAATTAGGCTCATAGTACAATGACATAGGTATGTTAGATTTTCGTGTCTCTGAATATTCGGAAGAGTCTCCGATTATGAGATTTTACTTTGGCAAATCTAATAGCTTTCGGTTAATTTTAATTGAATTGAATAATTATGTTAATCAGGTCATATTGCCTTATAGGCCTAATCTATTGTAAGAACCCTCCACTACTCCGTAAGCATTTTTATCGATTTCATTACTTTGAGAGTAATTTTCTTCATTCCCTGAAATGTGTTTGTTATACGGATTGTGACAGCTTGATTCTCTACAACAAACACAAATGCAGTGCGTGGCGAGTGTCCTGTTAGACAACCACATCTCTGTGTAAAAAATTGATACAGGGTTCATGAATCGAACATCCACATCGAAGCAGCTCCAATACCTACGAAGGAGCTATAGCGTAACATCTTCAGGCATTGTTTCTGGAGTCAGTGCATTGGCGGTATCATCACGTGATCACCCATATCAGTTGGTTCATATGATGGAGGGCCTGGCAAAGAGGTGGACTTCCACTCTGCAATTTGCCCATACAGTATGCTCGTTAGACACTTTGCCTGACTGCCTGTTGTTAGAGGTATTGTCTTGAGAGCTGAAGCGGCTGCGTTTTTCTCCCCCCATCTTTTTTTGACCACACATTCTCGAGCACAGTGAAGGTTCACGGACTGTTCACTGCTTGTCACTCTATGGACACGATCACACTTACAATGACGACCTGGGGTACACCAAGCTCCTGGTGCAGGTCCTCCTCACAGGGTAGGGTAGCAGAAGAGGCTCGGCCACCTTGCAGTGGCGAAGGTTATCAAGAAATTTACAGTGGACGGATGAGAGAAGGCTGGAATAAAATCCCGAGGGGCGGACGCTTCTACAGGATAGACTAGGGCCCTATATGTAATGTTGGTTACATGGTAGCAATATTGGCGGTGAGTGACGCTTTGGCTCATTTCATAGAAGGGGAGGCTATAGCCCCCAAGGCCGTCCCTCGTTCTCTTGGAGCAGCTATTGCGTCCTTGTTGAGGATAATAGCTTCCTGGTGGTCCCTGGGCTTCAGCCCAATTTTTACCCTAATCCCTTGTTGAGGATTGCTGCTGAACAGATAGACGTCATCAAGACCAGGATCAAAATAAGGAGCTGCAGAACATGCTAGTACTAAGGGAAGAGGGTCAGTAATAGCTTACATACATAGTCTCAGACTCTCAGCACAAGGGGGTCAAGCTCAAAAACAAGAAGTGCAAGGTTTTCTTTGGTATATGGCAGGCTAACTAGGAGTCAGAGGTGGTTAATTTCCTGAAATAAGGCCATGAACAACGGGTAGCTTTCTTAGGATAGCCTCGTGTCCTGGACGCTGTTTACCTCAGTGCACAGGGAGGCATGCTCTGATCTTTTCATAAAGTACAACAGGGCCCTCTCGCTAGCTCTGCAGCCGTGGAGAGGCCTGTGGAGCACAGTTAAGTACCTATCTGCTTGGGTCCAGCATGCCCATGGTTGAGGTTAATTTCGAAAAAAGTGGCCTTTCTTCTGGGCAACTTTCAAATCTTGGGGTAGCAGCACTATAAGGTGTACAAAAAAGGGAGAGGGAAAAGAGGGAGCAGGAAGAGGAACACTAGGGATTTGATGAGGAAGAAGCAAAGAAGATGAAAACGGAGGAAAGTGACTAATAGAATCTCCAGTACATGCGTACTGCTGTTGTTCAAAATTATAATAGCAGCAAACATATCATTTACTTTTTGCCTTTTTATGCTTGTCTTTGTACAATTTTTTTTAGCCATTTGAAGTTATTTGTGTTGTAGACACAGTTGAATTATCAATGGCGCATCAAACTATCTCGGGAGCGACCTACAGTAGAATAGATAGTAGCTGATGCAGAGGCGCAGGGGCTCTACCTGCAACATTGAGGCGGAGAGGCGCAGGCGCACTGGCAAAAATAGAGGCGCACACAGCCCTAGTCAAGCAGATTTCAACCAAATGATTGCAGATTATATCAACCAGCTGTATCTTATTTGCATGGACTGTCAACACAGCCTTCTGTTGTGGCAGTGGGTTTGATAGATTCGGAGATGCTGACGGCTCGTATGCTTACCTCCCCTTGCTCCATATACCACACTCCTAATTAATCGAATAGTCATAGTAGCTGCCTATCAGAGGCAAGGTAAATATCTAAGGCTACAGCATTCCACATTTCACGCCCTATGAAATATTCCATGTAGTCCTTAACTATACCTTCCTCTGGCCAATGCAGACACCGCAGAAGTGCACCCATTAATAACCGATCATTGATTAGGCCTGTCGGTAAGGTAAGACGATATGACTTAGTTTGCATTGTTATTCAAATCAACGCAAATGAACTGACGACTTTGAGATTTGTCAAAGCAAAGTTTTATCATCTAAGATCCTTTAGAGTATTGAGAGACGCAGAAATTTACCATACATCATTGTCCTATGAGCCTACTAATTTTTGAAAAATCAGTCGGCGGTAGTCCCCTAATTTACGTAACGTATCACGCATATTCAAAGGAACAAATCCTTTAAAATGATGAAACTTGAATCAGAGACCTAAAATAACCTTGGAATGGATACAAAAATTACCCTGTTAGTTTACCAAGTAAGCAATCAATAGCCTTACTACAAAATTTCGCCAATGGCCGCCTAATTTGCATAATCATAATATGCAAACGAGTAAGTCATGATAGAATGGTAAAATTAGAATCTTTGACCCCCTAAACATGAGGGTAGACATTGATATTTCACTTGTACCTTCCCAAATAAACGAGCCAGAGTCTGGAAGAGAAATTTGAGTAATGGCAGAGTTAATTAGCATATTACGCAGTTTGCCCAAGGGTGCTAAGGTGGCATAAAGCAGATTCCACCTCATGGACATAAAATCCGCAAAAAAAAAATGTGGGGACGACAAAACCAGGTTCACCTAAAAATTGGCTTTTCACGACTAGACTATCTTGGTCTTTTGTCTCTGCGCAATTCTATGTTGAATTGTAGCTAGCCAAGCGTAGGCTCTTTCTTATTGATGAGCTCGACTTATCTCTAGTATTGATATTTTACAATAACCCTGGTAGCTGGGCACGATGTCTCAGTTAGATTGCACTTTCTTGGCAGGCCATTAACGGTGTACCCGCTGTGGTGTGTAATTTTCCCTTAAACTTCAAGTGTATGATATCTTTAACAGTATTTTAAGCCGACTAAATTTTCATCTGAGATTGCTGTTGAACATGTTCGATTAGGAAATAGCCGGTAAAAGGTAGAGTTAACTTTCTGCGCCCTCCACTTGGAAACTTATACGCCCTGGTTCATGTGGCTGATATACATAGGCCGACTGGTCCTAAAGGAGTTAGTACAGCTGCAGCCGATGACGGATCGCAAAATACTATGGCGCATTTAGCGGAAGGTTCAACGACTCGAGCCCCTCTATCCTTAAGTAAATGCCCCCACGGTAACGATGCGCTCAATACCAATATAATAACTAATGATAATCTCTTTTGCAGTCGTGCCAGACCTCTCGCTTGGCTTCTCAAGGGTCCCTGAAGGAGAAGGTGTCGCATATCTCATCATTAGCGCGGCAGCTGGAGGAGGTGTCCTCACAGAAGTACAGCATGCCCTGCCCCTACTGCGACTACAGCACCAGTAGCGAGAGCAACCTCAAGAAGCACGTGGCCTCCCACAAGGAGAGCAACATGCAGCTCTATTCCTGCGTCCTGTGCTCCTTCACGACCATCTATAAATACCAGCTCAAGATCCACACAGACCGACACAGCCTTGAGTTCGGCACGCACCTTTGTCGGTTCTGCAACTTCTCTACCTCAAACCCAGACGATCTGGAGCACCACTTGGAGTCCCATGTGACCCACGAAACTCTTATATGCGAGTACTGCGGCTACAAGTCCAACCACAAGGCCAGTTTCAACAAGCATATACGGAAGCACGGCCAGCCATGCCCCGTGTGCAACTACATTTCCTTCGACAAGGCCGATATGGAGCAGCACTGCGAGACCCACCTCCTCACTGGCGACGTCCCGGAAGCCCAAGCAACTGACAAACACGGCTCAAAGATCGAGTTTGTTTCCTGCGGCGAGGACACAAAGCAAAACGTTTTGCATTGTGGACCCTGCGGCTACCGGGCTCTGGATGCCGAGGATTTACGCAAACATGCAGCCTCCCATGATCCCTCGACTGGAGTGTTAGCGCTATGTTCCAATCCCCCCGTCAAGAAACGCGTTGGCAATGGCCAGTATCTATGCAACCTCTGTAACTACACGAGCAGGTACAGGTTCGGTCTACGGCAGCACATGATTACCCACACAGGGGTCGGCAAGCTCCCATGCCCCTTCTGTGACCACAAATCCGGTAACCGATCTAACCTGAAGAAACACATCTCTGCTAAACACGGACCCAAGGCACTACTCAGTCTCAATAAACATGGTCAAGTTCCTGCTGTCGTCAGCAAGAAGAAAAAATTATGATAACGTTTTCTTCAGAGTGCAAATTGTTTTCTTATTGTGTTTTTTTCTATATGCATGCAATATTGAACCAAACTGCAATATGTGTGCAACGTAATGTGCATTTTAGCCTGATTTTTGCCATAGTTTGCAATCTGGCTTCCCAAAACCACTGCCCGATGTTTCCTGGGGAGTGTTGTTTTTAGTACTGTTCATAATGTTTGTCGTAGGCTTGTATTTGACTTAATTTTAAGTGCAGTTCAGATCTCACGGGAAAGGCATCAATTGCCGGTTTTGTGAGTTATGACACGTTGCTCAGTTGACTTTTTTACCTTGAGCTTCAAGCCGAAAGTTAAGTTGTTAGAGCCGGCATCGGGTGTGATGCTGGTAGCTACTTGGTACAACACATTACACTGATATGAAGTCAGCGAGCTCTGTTGTAAATGAACTTACAATTTGTAATAAGTAACTCTTTGAAATCTGGCGAGAATGAATTGATCACTTGAAATAAATAATTCAATGAACTTTATTATGAATGATTAATTATTGTTTTGTGGAGTAAATTCACCGAGTTTATCTATGTGAAATCGTCCTTCTCTGTTAAGAATAAATTCATTATTTAAAATTACCCAGTTGAGAATCAACTTATTATTCGATCACAGAGCTCTGTTGATAAATTATTTTAAATCTACCATCGCTGTTGAGCAAAATTTTGTTAAATATATTGCTAGTTCACCAAGCTCTTTTAAAACAATTTGTGTGAAATACTTGAACAAACTCTGTTACGAATGAATGGTTTGAAATATGATTTAATGTACTATGTTATAGAATGAAATAATTATAAGTTACATTAAATATCTAACCAGGCCAATTGAGCAACTGTGGCTTAAATTGCTAGCGAGTCATCACGTGATGATTCCAAGTGTCAATATCGATTGGCTCATCAACGATGAGTTGAGCTAAGCCCGCACGGCATGACTCTTACGGAACCTCAGACAGAGGCGTTGGCTTCGCCAATTTGAATCGTGTTACTTGTGTTAGACGCAGCCTTATTGTGTTTGCGCCTGTCAAAAGCACCAATTTATGGACTAGGTTAAGTTAGGTACTCAAAAGTGCGAAGGGAAACCAACGAGAGTTAATGGCGATGCCTGTCTGAAGCTGCCAATCCCTCACGTTTATTGCGTTTAAAATCCTTGGTCAATCGTTGACGTCTCTCAGGGCCTATTCTGGCAAACTCTGTCTTTCTCCGAATATCTATGGAGCCCGCATCCCACAGGCTAACCCCAATGACTTTCCACAGAGAATGTTGCGACTGACTGCAGATCCTGCTAATAACGTTAGTTTATATAGTTATTTAAGTCGTTATGCTGCCCTCCTACTCTGTCAGGTGGGTTACCGTGACTCCTAACCTCCTACCGTGTGTAACTATGTGAGAGGGGGCGCGGAAGGGGCAGTTTACACAAGAGTTTATTTCCTGTATCTATAGCCTATTCTTCTCTTTTTCTCTTTCGTCTTGCACAGATGCTTTACACCTCGTCTCTCGACCAGTAGTAGCGCACTGACCAGATTTTGAGACGCAGAACTTTGTCTCACTTAAGTCAGTTTGACGTCAGCTTCAGACCTTCCGAGAGAAATGCTGAGATAGGCAGTTTACCTTTGGTGTGATGCCGCTTGGAGTCGCTGCGCCAACGCTCTCATTCACTTCTACCGCTACTCTCCGACACCGTTAGTGCCATCAATAGGCATAAGACAGAGAACAGACGTGCAGTATTTAGCCTTACCTCCTAGTGAAAATTTGAACACGGTCTCTGTGCCTTACCTTAATGCTGTACATTTAAGTTAGAGCTGCAGTAGCGATTTTTGTACCATTTGTATAGTACTGTTAAGCTGTGTTTCTTTGAATGCCCTGTTTCTTCTGACGCTTGAAGTCATGTTCACACTAGCCACCGTCTTTCTGTGCTGTCTCATCCCCCTTCTGGAGGTATAGGATTGGCCATAGGCCATTGAGTTAGGTTCGCCCATCCTATGTTATAGGGAGTTGCGCCTCCAGGAGGTTTGTGTAGGTTACCTTAGACATTTGGAACGTCTGTCTTTCCTGCCCACTTTACTTCCTTCCACTTATTGTTGTCTGTTCTTCCTCTTCTTTGCTGACTTGCTTTTTCCCTGCCACAATATGTTTGGGCATCACGCACCCAAGGGTCCCGAGTGCTTTCTCCGCAGGGGATGTAGCATCTGGCCGCAGTTCCTGCTGACGAGGTTAGTTTTGTAAAGTTAGGTAGGCTCTCAATACTTCCCCTTCTGTTTCGGGAGGTGCGCTGCCGATCGAGGTGGCCGACCTATTTCCGCTAGACTTCTACCGTGTTGTATTTCTTGTCCTTCTCTTGTGCGGCGTAGCTGAGCAAAAGCGTTCAGCCGCGCCCGGGGATTGGAGATGCACAACTTGCGCCTTTTTCCTGTCAGAAGCGCACTGACCACTTAAAATCTGAGACCTACCAGCAGAAAAGGCGAGACAAGAATCTTTGATAATTTAAAACGCACCCTAGTGGCGCACGAACCTGTGGTTAAACACGGGAATAGTTCGGCGCGATATAGGCAGTGTGCCCCTGGAGCGCTAGTAAAAATTTTTACTACAACTACTGAAGCTTCCGCAGTTCCTGCTAAGAAGACTAATTTGTTAGGTTAGGTAAGTTTTCTACGCTTCCCTTTCTGTTCCACGAGGTGGGCTATCGATTGAGATAGCCGACTTAGACCGTGGAACTTCTCTACTCTCTCGTGTGGAAGGTATCGAATGGGGCCGTCCACTTGAGTGTCTTCTTCTATTCTTTGCGCCTTTTTCCTGCAAGTAGTGGCGCACTGAGCCAACCGAGTTTTTCCGGCAGGAATGCCGAGATAAGATATTCCTACCGATGAAAAGCGTTGTACACTTCTCTACTGAGCTTCACTCTTGAATCGCCTCTCTGCGTCTATGGTGGTAAAACACCCTATCTAATAATAATAATAATAATGGAAAGCGTTTGGTATTGCGCCAGTACAATATCAGATTCGCTACTTGCTTAGCTCCAAGCATCCCTATGGGTTACTTTAGCCTTAGCTTTGCCTTCGGAATGTCTTTCCTTCGTACCCACTGCTCCTTTCACTTTCATACTCCTCATGCTTTATTTTGCTCTTCCTCTGCTTGCTTGACTTATAATTCCCATGCGCATTGAGCCTGTGTGGGAACACCCTCGTGCTTGGGTGCCACGTTTCAGTAGATGTACTACCTACCTATGTTCTTTATTCTTCCTCTGTTAGACGATCTTCGTTGTGAAAGACGGAGGCTTACACTATTCAGTATAAATAATAATCTCTGCTATCTTATGACGTCAGAAGAACCGGCTTGTCAAAGAAACACTAATAGGATATAGCTAGCGTTAGTCATGTTGTGTCAAACAGTTGATTTTTTTTACTGTACGGTTTGTACAGGATAGCGTAAGTTGTGTCGAATAGTTACCGTACACGTACATACCAGGATGTATTATTTTGCTACAAAGGTTCTTTGTCCACTGCGGTATTTCTTCGCCGAACACGCCTAGTGCAGGGCAGTAGGGTTCCCATCATACCTGGAAATCCTGAAAACTCGTAGAAAATGAAAATAGGGCTTTAAATCATGAAATTTGAAACAAAATCTGTCACATCCTGGAGAAATCTTTTAATTTGATTATCCAAAGAGACAGACTTGGGTTGGACTCTTGAACCTTCCCTACGGTGAAGTTTGGATGGCTATAAGAGATTGGCAAAGAGGCCGTTTTATGCCTTTCTGGTACATATAGCTACCTATTCATGTTAAACGTGTTATAAGTGCACCTATCGGAAGATTAAGTCCGGTACTGTTATTACTCATGTCTTTGCTTTAAACATGTATCTAATCCGTTTTCATCTTGAAATTTTGCCGTTCCTTCATGGAAATATCATGGAATTTTATGTTTTCCAAATGCTGGGAACCCTGCGGAGCCTGGTCAAGATTTTATTATAATAACAGGCATTGCTGATCGTTCTGAACTAGAGCCAGGCGCGGCTCTTCGACAGCTATCTATAATTTCCATCTTCCCCGCCCGGCACGGTAGCAGCAGCCTTGCGTACTGAACTGGTCACACCGGAGGTGCCGGGGACGAGTACCTAGCCAGGTGAGCGATCTTTGGCTCTCGGTGCTCTGAGTCGGCGAAGCTGCTTGGTGTGCACAGCTACCGCGGGGTCACTCACCGAGAAATGGGTCGGTTATGGTGGGGGGCGGCAGGTCGTTCAACCTTCCGTCGATGACGCCACAGTTCTTAATGACCCGTAGTCGACTACAGCCGTACTCACTCCTCTGGTGAAAATTGCCTTATCGCTATCTGCAGCAGGAAAATTGATTACATATAGTAATTAAGGCAATCAATGATACGCTGTTTCTTCTTATTTTGTTCTTCAACATTTTTTTAAATTTTTCTATCCATGTTCCTGTATTCTGTATTTTTACAGTGAGTGTGTTTCATTCTTCTTCTTGTGTCCATTTCTTTGTTTAATCGTCATTCTATGTGTTGCTTCTAGTACTGACGATAGTTAAAACGCAGCCAGCCAAGTTTGCCCTATAGCTATTTGGTGTACGCAAAGTTAACAAGTGCTGCACCTTATGGTTTGTCGTAACATGTGTCTCGAGACACCGCTGCACGTAGCGCCGTAGCTCCAAGTTAAGTTGGGCTCTTTTAAGCGACAGTAATAGCCTGCTCAGTACTGAGACTCGATGGTGGCACCCCCCAGAAGTAGCTACCTGTCTGGTCTACCGAACCATTTCCCTGTCCCCTTCAGTAATGTGTTCTGTCACCCGCTCTCCCTCTGTCTGATTATCTCTGTGCCTCATACCCGAGAGGCGAACTTGAGTGACTTACATACCGCAGGGGTGGCTGCAACTGGCTGTAGTTCTTGCTCATAAGGTTAGCTTTTGAGGGCAGGTAGGACCTCGGTTGACTGTAGATTTGCCCTTCCTATGTTATGGGGCCCGGCAACCCAGGGGCTCGTGTAGGCTACCTCAGCCATTAGCTAAGTCTTTGGGACCTCTGTTTGTCGTGCCCACTTTGCTTCCTTCCCGATTTCACGCTCCTGCTTGCTCATGCTTTATTCTGTTCTTCCTCTTTTTTTTTCCCCGACTTGCTGTTCCCATGCGCGTTGAATGCATTTGTGCGTGGGTTCCCCGTTTCTATCGGCATAATATATGTCCCTTGCTCTTTCCTCTGTGTTATCGTTCTGCTCGGAAGCGAAGGCTTAATCTTCTTAGCTAAAACTTGGACCTCGGTACAGTGGAGCTTTGACTTACGAGTACCTCCGTGTATGAATAATTAAGAACACACGAAAAATATCTGAGCAATAAAAAAATAATTTCGGGGTACGAACATTGCCTCGAGCAACGAATGACGATGTGGGTGTGCGTGACGCTTTTTCTGATCCAAGCAACAATAACCGACCCCCAGGAAACTTGACATAGCTAAGGGAGTTCCTTATTACCTTCTTAGTACCTTGTTCGTTATTTCTCCAGTACCGTTATAAAACAGTAGTTATTATTATACTGCACTCGGGCCGTCAATCATCGAATGATATATTTTACCTATTTTTTATACTGCAAATACTACTAAAAATGTAAAATATATTTTATAGTATACATAGCTGAGAAGGTTAGTTTTGTAAAGTTAGGTAGGTTCTCTATATTTTCTTTTTGTCCCGCGAGGTGGGCCGCCGATCGAGGTGACAGACTTTTTCTGCGGGGCTCTTACCTTCGCCCGTGCGGAGGGCCACAGAAGGGACCGTCCGCACTTGCGCTTCTTCTCTTTTCGTCCTTCATCTCTTGCCACCTGAGCACAACATTGTGGTTCCGGCTGTGAGCAGAGTAAATCATCTTAAATCGTTATTGATTGTCTAAGTTTCAGAAATAGCGGGACTAAACCAATATAATAATAATAATAACATGCAATAATTTGCGAGCAAATGTCATTTATGTAGCGTTGGCTGGGGCGCATATAGCCCCTGAAGACCCCGAGGGTGGGATAAATCTCAGTAACTGTTCATCCCAACAATATTACCGCCTTGCACTGGTTCGTGCTGTGGAGAAATTCCCAGTAGATCCCAGAGGCTAACAGCGCTGCAGTCGACCGGTGAAACTCACTGGAGTCCGGTAAAAACACATGAAAATAAAAAATCACCCAGAATCCTGTGCGATGCGACAATACTCTGACATTTTACCAAGGCAGTTTGGGCGAGGTCAAATTTCTCTACAGCACTGCCAATTCTATGGATATTTCTGAGATTTTGTTCTGCCATATCTCAACCCCGCCCCCTGCCTCTGTATAGAAAGCTCAGAAATGCCCATAGAATTTGAGTACGAACAGATTGCCTTGATAAATGGCGAGAGCAGTGTCGTTGCGCTATAAGCTAACCCATCTACCACTGAAGTAAGACGGAGCTATGGCGTCGCGAATGTAAGATTCATAAGTCAGTCGTATAGGATTAATGAGCACTGTAATATAGCTAACGTCCGTGGAGCAGTAAACCCTTATTTCTGACGAATTTTTGAGGTCCTAAAGAAAATGATCTTGGATCTATGGTATCCCTATAAAAACCCCATATTCCAAAAGACAATGTCAAAAATGAATGTTGAGTAAAGAACCCCAAAACTTGCTGATTGTGTCGAGTGTAAGGCAACTTTGTTTTTATGGGCGGCAGTAGTTATTCGCCCGTTTTCAGATACCGGTACTGTGGTTTTTGATTTATTATTGAAACTGTGCTGATATATAACGTTGGCTACCTGATATTCTGGGGTAATAGGCTACCTCTATGTTTGATGAGTTTATTACACACAGTTATACTTTACATTACGCTATACCACAGACAATTTCTAATGGACTGCGGACGTGCTTTCTTCTGGACTCGTTTTTCCTGCAGCACGAACCACCCTATGTATATTTCTTAATTGCGGTGTGCTGTCTAGCTGACTGCACCTCTTCATATTGACAACATGTGTCATTAAAACAAGCTCAGTTCCGTAACTAGCATACGTACTTTTCTCCACGTCAAGTTAAACAGACGTGGCTGCAATACTGTATCACTCCGGCCAACGCTATAGCTTAGTCTAAATGGAATGATGTGTAGTGGGCACTAGTGTTTGGATGTGTTTTGTGTTGCAATAACGTAACCCGTGTCTTCCTTCTACAGTACATTTTTATATTTCTAATTGTATTGGTACACTTAGGAAGGTGGTTTAACAAATAGGTTTAAGTACTATTATTATTAATAATGTTATAATTAAAACCTCGCCTGCGAGCAACCAGGGACAAGAAGTCTCATAGGAAAGAGTAGGCCGCCCCAGAACCCTCGAAACGTTGCAGTGAAACTCCACAGAGCAAAACTTGCACGGCGGACTTGACTGCATGCAGCCCCACACATCAGATGAAGTGAATCCATGTCAACACAGGCCGCTGATTAGACGCCCGACCGGACAGGGGAGTTCGGAACCGGACTGCTCCCTAATGTGAGGGGCCAACACGGCTGCCTGTCTTCCCTGTACTGTCCGGGCTGTTGTATGGCCAACACGACTGCCTGTCTTCCCTGTATCCCTGCCACAATATGTTTGGGCATCACGCACCCAAGGGTCCCGAGTGCCTTCTCCGCAGGGGATGTAGCATCTGGCTGCAGTTCCTGCTGACGAGGTTAGTTTTGTAAAGTTAGGTAGGCTCT
>LQNS02277242.1:3049620-3060302 GCA_001587735.2 Parhyale hawaiensis | reverse complement strand
CGGCCCAGGCTTGAATCCTCTCCTCGGCCCAGACTTGAATTCCGTGCGCGGCCCAGCCTGAAAAAAAGCTAGGTATGAGCCTGGGCTCAGCTCCGATTTCCTTTGACGGTGGAGTGTAAACCTCTGTTCCACTGGCAGGTTAGGAAACGAATGAGTCACGTGCTACCTACAAAGTCATTTCTTCTGTAATGGCCCTTGGAGGCCTCGAATGTTTTCCAATTACCTCTGACCATAAACCTAGCTTCTGCAATCAGGGCCATGAGCCATTTTTTGAGCTGTTTATACCTATCATGACCAAACTTGGTTTCTTAGGTCGAGGCTACTTGCTGCTCATTTTCTCCCTGCTATCAAGGGTCTTACTATCTCGGTCCAGATCGTCCAATCTGTAGGGTCTGACCGTTGAACTCTTCGGTAAAGGTTGGTATATTTCCAGAGATGCCTTTCATCTTTTGCACCCTCCATTGTAGGGAACCACAAAATCTTTTTTTTTTTCTCTGTGAGTATATCGTTGCTACCGAAAGAAGTAAACGACTCTGCCTTAGCGATGCCGCTGCAAATGGTTGGAGTGTTTCGATAAAAACTTTTGCAGTTGTGGTGCGAAAGACAGAGTATCTTTGGAGGATCAGAAGTTTCCCTTACCCCTTTTATTTTGTGGCTTCGATTTTGGTGATTTTGCTCGTGGTAGAGTGACCTGGCGATGCCACTTCTATGCGGCTGCCTAAGTAGGGAAAGCAAAGACGAAGAAGCAAGCAGAAAAGAAGAAGAGAAAAAAAAGAGTACCTTGCCTCTTATTTGAGCCTTCAGGGATATATTCTGGTGGGCCCTTTCCTTGCCACAATATATTTTGGCCTCACGCACTCAAAGGTCCCTAGTGCCTTTTCCACTAGAGATGTTGCAGCTTGCCGCAGTATCTGCTAACGAGGTTAATTTTGTAAAGTTTGGTAAGCTCTCAACACTTCCCCTTCTGTTTTGGGAGGTGGGCCACTTCGACCTTCTTGTTTTTTGTTTCCTTCCTCTGTGGAGCGTAGCGGAGCAATAGCGTTCAGTCTTGCCCGGGGGTTGGAGATGCACAACTTGCGCCTATTTCCTGTCAGTAGTTCACTGACCACTCTGAGACCTCCCGGCAGAGAAGCCGAGACAAAAATCATTGAGAATTTAAAACGAGACATAGGCTACCTCGCGCCCTAGTGGCGCACGAGTCTGTGCTAAACCACAGGAATAGTTCGGCACATTAGCTAGGTATAGACATTGTGTCCTTGATGCGCTACTGAAGTTTGTACTACTTTTACTACTCTTATTTGAGTGTGACGACTCTTAACTTTCCCCCGAACTAGAGAAGCCCCTGGCTTGGCAGGTCCAGGTGCAACGGCAGAAGTATTCTACCCTCTGCCTCAACACTGCTGAAGAGTTCAGTGGAACATTCCAACAATTCTTGCTCTGTGAGATCGCCTTTCTACACGAAATTGGTTTGAAATGCTCAAAAATAGACGATTATTTTCATTTCACGCTAACGATATCCCATGTCTCTTTTGCAGTGTTGGAGCTGTGCGACAGTGACTTTGGGGCCATACCCTGCTCCACTATACTGGCCTCCCAGCTGTCTCTGGAGAAGGACTTCGCTGAACAGGATGCCGCAGCTGCCAATGTTCGCGATACCATTAGCATCTTGGGCCATCTCGGAAGATGGATAAATGACGAAGATGAGGGCCCTAAAAACAGTGAATTGAGTAAGCCGAGCCAAGCCTCAGACAAAGAGCGTGACAGTTTGAGAGAGCTTGCCGGCCTTGCTAAGGAGCAGCAACAATGTAAAGCTCAGCTGGAGAAAGTTTCAGCAAAGGGTGCGGGTCCAAGGAAGCCGAGCACAGATCTTCAAAAAAAGCAAGCTTCAAAAAACGAAAGTCGGACCGTAACTGATGGATGTTCGGACGGTGGCGATGAAAAGCAGGGCAGTGGTTCTTTAGGCAAAGCTGCTGCTCCAGCCTTACAGAAACCGGAAGAAAGCTCAGGAAAACAATTTGATGCTTTGGTTCAACAAAAAGTTCCTAAAGGACAACACCAGAGAGGGTCAGATGATGATGGCAATGCCCTCAAGCCCTCTAGAAATTGCGTATCCGAACTGGTAGTCCAAGACAGCCATCGAAACTCCAAAAGCAGTGAACTAAAACTGCCTGTAGGCTCTATTGCTGATACTCCTTCCATAGATGGAGAATGTGGTAGTGATGATGACGATGACGATCGCTTGGAACTTGGCATGAGGATTGTGGAGGATGATGGACCCGAGGAGGGTGATGTCGAGAAGGATACGTTTGTAAGCAGAGCTCGCTCCAAGTCCAGAGATGGCGTAACTGAAGGTCCCCGAACCATCGGTAGTATAAACAAAGTGGATGGCATGGACAGGATACCAGAGAACTCGAAAGCACAAAGCAGTGGTCGGTGCAACGCCGTTGACCAAAGTTCCGTTGTATCAGCAGGTGTTTCCGATACTAAGCTCACATCGGATTCAACTGGCCCTATGATAGTTAGAGTTGAATCCTGTCCTAGGGGAAGCATTTCATCAATACCAATTCCCCAACACGATACGAGCATAAGCACCAAACAAGACACTCCTGAACATGTCCGTACATCCAAATTAAGTACATCGGATGCAAGTTCCGACCGATCTGCCGTGGAACTTAAACTTGGACCACCGACCGCATCTAACTCCTCCCACTCAAGCAAAGCTGCGTCCGACGCACACAAAACCAACAACAATTCCCATACACCCCACAAGTCTGTAAAAAAGGAGCACCCTTGCCCCAGTGAGCCCTTGGTGAGAAACGACGCTCCTGAGAGATTAGTCAATATTAAGCGCGAGAAGCTGTCAGATGATGCTGGTGGTACTGATGCAACGTCACGGGAGAACGCGCTAGAAGAAAGCTCAGTCGTTCTGCGAAAAATCAAAGTCGAGCGGCCATCTGCTGGTCCCGATTGGGATTCAATGGAGAACATATCCTCCGTGTCGAAGGAGGAGTTCTCTGCTGAAGAACATGATATTGCTGCAAGTACAGCTCCAGAGCAGGAACTTTTTCCAGTTCCACAGTTGACATCAAATTCTTCGTTAATTGCTCAAAAGGTAAAAACGGAATACGCCGCCAGTGCCGCAAGTGGCATGTCTAATTCCTCCCACTCATCCCAGGAGCTGAGTACATCTGCGCCGTTTTCTGTATCAGGGACCGAGTTCAGTTCTTCTTTAAATGCACAAGTTGTTAAAACTGAAAGCACAAGTTTCACTTCCGCGAACTCGGCCACTGGTTCTCGTCCTACCCAAGGGCTGAATACATCTACAACGCTGCCTCTGTCGGAGACGAAGTTGAGTTCTTCACTAAACGCACAAGCCATCAAAACGGAAAGCACAAATTCATCCGTCGTAAACGCGTCTCGTCCTGCAGAGGGGCCTGTCAAGCCGAAACGCAGATATCGCACGATTGCTCGTATCAAGCTCGGCGTGACCCGGTCCAGCAGACTCTTCCACTCCGTCGAGCACCTTAAGCTAAGTGCGGCGCGTGCGGTAGTGCAGCAAACCTCGAGTAATTCAGTCCTTCTCCCTGAAGACTTTGACGTAAGTAATAAGAAGAAGAAACCACAGACGTCAGGTGAAGACTTTGACGTACGTAATAAGAAGAAGCCACAGACGTCAGGTGAAGACTTTGACGTACGTAATAAGAAGAAGAAGAAGAAGCCACAGACGTCAGGTGACGGATCAGCCAAAAAGCGTATTGCTCCAGCTGCTAAAAAGGCGATCCCTCAAGTCGCTCATTCTATTGGTCCTGATGGCGTTTCGATAGCTGAAGGCGATGCAGCTATAAGCGGTACTCCCACAGCTATAAACGCCAATAACCAGGTGTTAACACCCGCTGGTGGGGTAAATGGTAGCATTCTTCTTAGTGACAGTATAGGCAGAAACTGTGCGCCTGGTACAATCTTGAAAAACCCCATGTTGAACCCTGGTGCGCATCCTGTCTTGGATGATTCCCTAGGTGGTCTTCAGCTCGCCACGCCAATGATATTGGGCCGTCAAGGCACCTCTTCAGGATCGGCTACACAGCCTCCTGGCACTCTCGCCTCGGGTGATGCTCGCTTAGATTCGGTGCTGAACAGGATCTCCCACAGTGGAGTGACTATCTCAAAGTTCCCAGCTGGGCCGACCCATTCTTCAACTTCGAGTACAGCAAATTCATCATTGGCTCAAGGATTCCCAGACGTCCTGCCCGTTCTTAGCATCCCAGACACTAACGAGCCTCAGTTGATCTCCTTGGGGGATGTAGACTCCTCCGTTCTGAACTCGCTCCTGGGTGTCTCCGACCCTATTTCCTTGTCGTCACTTAATTTACCCCAGAACATATCCCAGTCGGGCGTACTTGGATCATACCCCGTGATCATTCCCGCTTCTTCGGCCCTCAATCTGTCGGCCTCTGACATTCAGCCCGTCCTCTCTGGCATGAATATCTCCAACATCAACATGCTTGGAGGCGCTGCATCCACCTCTCCCCTCACACCTGGGGATATCGTTGCAACGGACACTCTGGCAGCTCCCGCAAACCTCCAATCATCTGTTCCTGAGACAGTCACGTCTTCTTCATCCAAAACTGTTACCTCCGTGCAGAGCCTCGACCACGTCGATAGCAGCTCCATCCCGGTGCTGAGCCTGTCGGAGAACTTCTCCGACAACTCAAAGCTCGATGCCCTGTCTCTGTTGGACCTTCTTGAAAGTGGAACTTTGATAGGCGAAGCTCCAGCTGTTTCCACTTCCTCAGTAACCACCACAACCATGTCCGTCACCGCTACCACCACCGCCACTGCTGCAACTACCACCCCTGCAGTTGGCACTGGTTGTACAGACTCTGCCAAGGCGCCAACGTTCGCCCTAAAATCACAAATTCGCACCAACCTGCCGCCTGCTGGTAGTAACGCTCCTGCGCCCAAGTCCCGTCGAGGAAAGACGAATTTTAAACAACAGCATCGTCAGCCGGTGTCCGACAGGCCCATTATGACGATCCCAAGCATCAATGCTGTTGGGGGGCTGCAGCTACTCAAGCCAGGCGCAATTATCCCGTCTTCAAGCGTACACAAAGTGGCCGTGGCCGCTCACAAGCAGGCTGCGGTGCCCAGAGCAGCATCGGACGTACTGCCCGCTGGTGAGGTGCCGCCACCCCAGAAAAATCCATCTACTACTGACGGCAGGGAAAGCAGTTCCCTCTCACGCAAAGAGTTCTACCAGCTGAGCCGCTCGGGCTACACGGACGTGTTTGATATGAGGAAAGTGAATGAATTCCATTCATACAGCAGCAAAAAAGTAATGCCTTCCATACTGAGGCGCAAACAAGCGTCCAATGATGACTGGTTCGCTAACCTCAATTCTGCAATAGCTCCAAAGAAAAAGAGGGTCATGAATCCTTCAAAGGATGGCCCAAGCTCTACCGACCCTTCTGTTTCGAAAAAACGGAGAGTTGGGAAAAATTTCATACAGCATTCAAGTTTAGACGAATCGGGTAAAGAATTGAGCTTACGCATAAGTGAAGTATCGAGCCTGAGCGGCACTACGCTAGAGGACGACGACGATAATACGACTATTCCTGTCTTGGCTCCTCTGAAAGTGGACCTCAGTCGGGTAAAGAAAGAAGCTGTGGAGGAGCGTGGTACGGACACCACAACCTCCGGAGATGCTGCAGTGCAAGACCCAGCTTATTCAGCAAAGGTTGTTGCTTCACTCCAACGCACTGCCTGTCCTGGAGAAGATAACGTGACGTACTCAACAGCGATAGCTGGAGCCCGTGTAGCAGGACGACAGGTCCCGTATGCTGCAGGGGATATCATAGCGTCTTCTTCCGGGCGCTTGGTTACGCAGCGCCTAGTCTCTGCAACTGCTCAAGTTACTTCCACCATGGCTAGGGGAGGCGTAGCTCATCCGATACAGAGTACAGCAACTTCGAGTCTGCAAGCCATGGCTTCTTCTTCTACACACCCGATAACCTCTGCAGCAGTGGCCAGTCCTGGTAATCCTCCTCCATTTCTGCCGCTACTGAAAGTAAAACTTGAGAAGAAGACCAGTGAGACAGACGAGTGTGCGGCAAAACTTCCTTCCCCAAACGCTGATGTTAGGCGCGGTTGGAGCGATGCCTTGCCGCCTGAAGACCGTTACACATCTGACGAAGAAGAAGAAGAAAGAGATGATATCCTCTTGCCCTCGCAAATTAAAAAAGAACGTCTCGACCGCTCTCACGACAGTGACAGCTCTTCTGATGGCCGTAAAGACCGACACGCCTCTCATTTCAAGAGCAACGCCGAGATGCAGACCCTCTCTTATACTGATCCAGCCAAACGGGATCAGAATTCGTCGCAGGGCCAGTCTGGAGGAAACAGTTCTAGCAAGTCTAGTGGAAAAAAGTCTGCGGGTGCTGACCCCAATTTGCATGTTCTAAGCAGTTCGCCCAGCAGCTCTATTATTGTAGACGAGTCGTCCACTAAATTAGCTAAGCACTCCAGCGAGAGCACCGCCTCTCATTCAAGTTCGCTACAACAGCGAGCATCAATGCCGCTACTTCGTCCAACGCGCTGGAATATTTCGCTCCGATTTCTCGCATTACGGGAGACAGGGCCAGTGATGCGTGATCTTGTGTGGATGGTGGACGAATCCAAGAATTATTACAGGATAAGAAAGCTCCACGACTCGAGGCCGATAAACCCCGAGATGTTGAAAAGGTTACGGCCCAGACAGCAGAACAGAATATTCCCTAAGGCTGTTTGGGCCAGTGCGGAGAAAGACCCTAATATAGATCTGTCCAAAATTCCTCTTCTCTACAGAAATAGAATGAAACGAAGAGCTGCGGCTGTCTCATTGGGGCGCTTGCCTATAGAAATTGCACAAGAGTATGCTGAGGATACCACTAAGATCATTGCGCGTGAAGAAGTCTTGGATGACGTACCCACCGATGTTGCAAGCGACACAACTTCCTCTCAAGCTGGCGTTACTGACACTGGTTCTGATAATAATGCAAACGCTTCTAAATTAGCGTCTGTTAGCGGCCGTAAATATCCAAAGTCTGTCCCGAAAGTGTCTACCAAGATGGCCTGCACGGATACAGTCAGTGTCTCTAACAGAGCTTCTGAAGGCATTGTAACTACCCCTGTTAGCGGAACTCAAGACGGAAGAACAGCCGCTAGCACTCCATCGAAAGATAGAACCCTTACTCCCAAATGTTTGACTGATACTGACACTTTGAATGAAGTAACTGCCCCTAACTTGGTCGGTAAGAGTGAAGCCAAACCTAAGGTATGTACCGCGAACTTAGCATCCAGCGTTCCAGACTCAAAGACAGCATCATCTCGCTCTCCTGACCAGCTGCCTACCATTCCCAAGGACGCAAACCTTACTAGTGAGCGATCTGTTGGGCCATCCACTGCCGATCTGGCCGACAGAGAATTTGGTACAGACTCTCAAAAGCCCTCGACGCTGAAACTCAGTCCAGTGCCTAGTTGTATCCCATCACTACAGTCCGTTGATGGCCATGAGTTGAACAGTAATGTTGACCGCTCTGAAGTGAAGCCAAATAAGACCGTAACGGACCCGCTGAAGACTGATGAAACACCAAACTTCGTGTTATCTTCCCTGGAAAAGACTGAACAGAGTCTTGCTGAAGCTCGCCGTCCTGATATACGTTCCAGTGATGCAAATTCTTCCGAGGGATGCGCCAAAACTTGTGGTACTGAGGATGAAGTAAGCCGTTCCACTATTGTGGATCCGTCACTTTCTGTTCAGGATCATCAAAAAGAAGACCAAGTTAACCTGCCTGAATCTCCCAAGTCATCCTCCAGCAAAAGCCACTACGTAGTTGCTTCACAATCCAACGCCCACTCCCTTAAAATAACCTTCAAAATATCAAAAGAACATATAGCTGGGAGTGGAAAAGGAAGCGAAGGTGACGTTGACAAGTTGAGCACTGTTTCCGTGTGCGGGGAAAACGGTAATTATGAAACTGACAACTTGCATGATGCTTCTTCTGAAGAAGAAAGTGACGGTGAAGCTGATAGATTTGATGTTCCTTTTGGAGACGACAGTGATGGTGAAGTTGAGAAACCGAGCGTTTCTCTGGGAGATGAAAGTGGCGTCGAAAGAGCAGAGAAGCTAAATGATGTGTCAATTGGTAAAGAATCTGATTGTGCAGCGGAGAAAGTGATTGATGAGGCATCGAGAAATATGGATGTTGATGGCCACTCGATTATCAAAACTTCACCTCTGACTGTTGTGTCAAACGAAGACGTCGGTCGTCTTGCGTCTACATCAAGTGAATCAGATGTTAAGGGAGCTCCTCAAAAGGATCCATCGCAGTCTTCAAGCACAGATGGCAGCGAGACTTCGAAGGCACGTTCAGGTGCATCTGAAGTGAACACTCCAGCTTCAACTGCTGTTCCCATGCTTCAAAGTACTGTCTCGACTAGCGAAACTGCCGAAATAAATATTAAAAGCAACGCCACAGATGCTGAACCAGTTGAAGGGACTTCAAGCACTAATCTTTCTCCTCAATCTGGCATTACTAAGCCCAGTGCCCCAATTTGCAAGCGAGAAAAAATCGATGATAGTAATGGTAGCATATCAGATGAAGCTAACCAGAGCAAACGAGTTCTCGTACCTGGCAAACCTGATGCTACCAAACATGTTGCCCCGACTTGTGAAAGAGCTGAAGTTGAGGTTGTGCCTAACGAACTGGACGAGGAGCCGAACTTCTTCAGTGATGAAGCTAGTGATGATGAGATGAGCTGTGACATAGATAAGCTCGCTGATAGCATAACGTGTTCTGGAGATTCTGTGGCTACTGGAGTTTCAAACATGCCTCGCAGTGCTGAGAAGAATAACGTGGAACCTTCGCTGTTAGCGAGCAGCCCTACTGTGGGACTATCTCCCACCATTGCCAGCGTATCTTCTGCTGATGGAACGAATAATGAGCAGTCGGCATCAACTGCTCTGGAACAAGCAACTAAAGACGACGCTATCCTTCATAGCCCCTCTGAAAAGGCTGGTCTTGCGGATACAAGTGCGAGAAATCAAAGAGTTTCTGCAGTATCTGGTGGTGAAGGGAAGCTGTCCATTGATCAGGGTGAAAACAGGCTTGGTGTGACCGCTTCTGTAAAGAAAACTTTAGTTGATGATTGTGTGAGCCATAAGCCTGTTGCAACAGGGGCTGCGTCAGGTGAGATATGCGGCCAAGGTATCCCTTCAAAATCCGTTTCTGACCCCATTCCCCACGCTTCTGCAGTTCGAATTAAGAAGGAGCGCATCCACCCCGTCGACATGGCTTACAACCCTGACTTTGACTCTGGCGTATCTTCCGGGTCAACTTCCTCTGGGACTGAGACATGTCAGAGCGCCGTGGTTGTCAAGCAGGAAATGTATGATCGCCTCACATCATCCGAGTATGACAAGTCTGATGGTAGAAGATATGCTGATACCGCCGCTAAGTTGGTGGGGCAGAGTACATCTGTCCAAAGTGCGCTCCCCTCAAAGTCCCTAGACCACGACAGGTCTGAAGCGAGCATGACTAGCGATGTCCTAAAATTGGGTGTTGTCGGTTCTGAATTTAGCGGAAATACTTGCGCCTCCGAATCAGCGAATGACAATGGATCTGGTAGTGGCATGAATACCGGCGTCTCGAAGTTGTTGGGACCTGTCGGAACGAACACTAACAACAGCGTTGCGTGTGTTGAAGCTCCTAACACACTCAAGCAAGCCCAGCTGCTGCAGATAAAGAAGGAACGAGTAACAAGCAGTGAAGAAACCTACAGTGAAGCCGACAAGAGTTCGACAAACTGTGAGTTCTCCAAACCTTCAAGTGTCTCTACCGACAGCAGTGAACGCAACGAAATCCGCGTCAAAGCGCCGTGCAAGCTCTTCATTAAAGAAGAAATTTGCACGGAATTTATGGAAGAGGAGCATTGCGACGACATGGTGAGTAGCTACTGAAGTCATGTCGATATTACAGTAAAACCCCTCTAATCCGCACCTCAATAATACGAACATCTGATTATAGTTCGAAATGCAATCCGAAGAAATGAGCATTTTTCGGATTACTAGGGCAAAGTACGGAGTTTGTACAAATACCTCCGTAGTCCGTACTAGGCCTTTCTCATTTTTCGGATTAAAGGGGTGATGAGCAAAAAATCTGCGCGAGGTGCTGCACAGAAGCTTCGAACAATCACTCTATAATCCATATTAGTGCGGCATACTGAGGTTTTTTTCGGATTTGTAACTACCCCGGTAATCTGAAATTCCCGCTAATCCGTCACCCCTTCCCCCCGTGTTGTTTGAATTAGAGGGGTTTTACTGTATAATGACTGTTGGTAGTGCAGTCTCTCCCACCGACTTGACTAACAATAAGAATATTTTTAGCATATAGCTATGCGGCCGCCTAACCCTACTCATTGTGTTATTGTACTCCTTGTATGGCTACTGTAAGCAAATTAGTAATCAGTGGAGTGAAACCTAGCCAAACTTCACTTATCCTTACGTCATCTAGGGCACGGTAACTAATTTTCTCACCTCTCGCTCACTTGACACCGTATAGGACTTAGCCCAGGGGATCATACTGCCTTTAACTCTTGATACCTGCTTCACAAGTGTAAATCGTTACAGTTTTTGTCTGTTTGATTAG
>LQNS02277242.1:3005294-3042664 GCA_001587735.2 Parhyale hawaiensis | reverse complement strand
AAACAGACAAAAACTGTAACGATTTACACTTGTGAAGCAGGTATCAAGAGTTAAAGGCAGTATGATCCCCTGGGCTAAGTCCTATACGGTGTCAAGTTCGCTTTTGGTGAGAAAAAGGGCGTACTCCTTCGCCCTTGGCTTGTCACAAGCATAGTTTTACTTTGCTTACCCTGACCAGGGCAAACCTAGCCTTTCCTTGACTGCAGTTCATCTACTCTGACCTTATCTTGTCATTACCGTGGCTAACCTAATATACCCATGCGTATTGATTCTGTGTGGGATCCCCTTCGTGTATCGTATGGGTTCCACGTTTATCTTGGCATAGGTAATACATGTCCCTTCGTATCCTCTTTTAGAACAGCTTAATGCTGATTTAGAGGGGCTTAAACTATCATATTGATATGCTATACCGAACAATTAACGGCTACAATCTCATTCATGTCCCAGTCTAATTCAGTGTTTTATTAATGAGAGACCAAAGATATTTAACCTGTGCTGGGTTTGGAGTCACGTTGGTGTGACTGGGATCGAAGCCGCTGACCTTTCTGCCAAGAATGCTGTTGCACCAGGATAGGAATCCTGCTCACTTTCTTCGACGTTTTCAAGTGGTAGGTAATATATATTGACAGAGAAGAATGGCAACGTGAGTGACACACTTTCCCTTATATACATCAAACTCCAAAGGACTAAACCCCGAATTTACCACGTCCCATGTCGCAACAGGCTGCGAGAAATCGTGTGGGCCAGACTCTGTATGGAACCCACCCACAGACTTTAACGTAATTTCATCTTGCACCGACAGCGATCTTCAGTGTTTGAGAAACGCTCCGTCGAATTGACGATCCGTCTCTTTCTCATTAATTGCCGGTCATACGCTGCTGAACGAATTAACACTTTAGGCATGTCGACCCCCACTCGCTTGTTCTCATCGGGGAGGCCGCTGCATGTCAGGACCCGCTGTATCGCTCTCTTTCATCAATAGACAATCGCTCCTTAACTCAGAAACGCTTCACTAAGTTACATTTTTTGTTACTCTCTTTTAACACTCACACAGTCATTCTGTGTCACCATAACTCCCATTGTATCTGATATCCTGGCAACACCAAACGGTTTGTTCCGATTTAAGGCTGGAGTTTGTATTGTAGATCACTATTGATCATCGTAGAAGGGGGAGAACGAGACAAATGAATAATGGTAAGAAATTAAGTTCGAACAATTGGATGAGCGAACACGTTTGATAGACTAACTAGACCGGCTCTTACCTAGATAACCTTGATCGTAGATTGGAAACTGAAGCGGCTGTGATTCTACCACCCATAGCTCCAGTTACTTCCTCAGAAGGCTCGTTCCAGGCATGGTCTTGTAAACAGAGTCATTACTGGTGGTTCTCAACTAACTGTCCTTTCCCTTATCCTTTTCTCTCATACCGTTACATATGTTCAACATTTCCTTATGTGTTATGCCTATTACATGAGTAGATTAATTCATGAAAAAAAATGGCTGACTAAAGGCCCATTATAATTCCCTTCACACTCTTTGCCCGCCAGCCTAGTAATAGACAACGGTACTAGTAGTACAAATTTTTGAAAAGTAATGCTGCTTCCTTGCAAGCACAACTTGGTGGCTACTGAAAGCTTTGTTTTAGTAGGTAACTACCCCTCAGGAGGCATAGGATGGGCTATAGGGTTAGATTAGGTAGGTTCATCCATCCTATGTAACGGAAAGCAGCGACCCAATGGGGCTCGTGTAGGTTGCCTTAGCCGTTAGCTAGGCCTTCGGGACGTCTGTCTTTCATGTCTCCTTCCTTTCGATTTCATACTGCTACTGATCGTACTTTCATCCATTATTCCTCTTCTTTCCCGACTTGCTGTTTCCATGCGTGTTGAACCTGTGTGGGAACACCCTTATGCATGGGTTCCACGTGTCTATCGTCATACTATATATACAGGGTGTTGCAAAATTCTTTGTATAAACTTCGGCTGCTTATAAATATATCAATATAAACACTTTTTCTTCAGAAAAAAAATTGAGAAGAGCTTAGTTTATGAGATAATCATGTAAATAATGAACGCTGATTATTAGTTACCTACATGCACTCTGCTCATTAATACACACGAGGGTAGGTAGTTCCAATACTCGTAACGAGAGATAGATTATAACTATTACCAATGCTCTCATTACAGTAGACTATTTGTTCATAATATCTACCATGAACTTTGATACTAGCACGACATCTTAGCCGAAGGGATTTGCGTACGTTGCCAAAGATTCAGTGGATCTCAGCGATATCTCCAGCAGCTATTAACTGTTATTCGGGCGAAAAGGTCTTCTTCCGACTCGACAGGTGTGTCATAAATGAGACTTTTCATATGCCCCCACAAGAAACAAATAGTCTATAGCGGAGTCAAATCAGGTGATCTTGATGGCCAGGACACTGCACCATTACGACCAATCCTACGATTTGGAAATGGAAGGCGACTAGTAGGTTTTTGGATGGTAAAAAATAAGAAAACATGGATATCCATTCAATCCTGCTTAAATTTGTTTATACTATTTCTCCCAATTGCCCTTGTTCCTGTCTGTTGCGAATTAACCGTCGTTCTGTTTTAAAATTTTCTAAGTCCAATATCTTAAAAAATAACAGTTTTTTTTTTTATTTTATTACTAGAGACAAAGTGTTTGTATTGATATTTTGTACTAGTGGCCGAAGTTTGTATTAAGAATTTTGCAACACCCTGCATATGTCCCTTCTTCTTTCTTCCTCTGTGATATCGCCTTTGTTGTGGCAACGAGACCTGAACTTTTCATTATAATTATAATAATGCATCGTAGTACTCCTCTATTTCGAAATAGTTGTGCCCAAATGTAATTCATGTTCCGATATATTTGTTCCCCTGGATAAAAAAACACCAAAAGGAACAAACTGGAAACTTTGTTTGGTACCAATGTAGGATATGAACTTGCAAAACCTTTCGGACAAGGTCTTTTCCATATCTTTTTTTTTTTTTTGAACCCCAATTTCCCTTGCAAATGAACTTTTAATCTATGGAGTAACTATTTCAGAACAGAGGGAGTACCTATCGTATTTGTTAATGAGCTATCTGGATGACAGTTTCTAGCTACTTCCTTTATATTAATTTTATTCCATTTTGTGCCCCCTAGTCTGCAGGAGAGGCTGCACCCTGTGATGCGCATGTAGCGGATCCTCTCTCATCTCTGCGAGGGTCGCCAGTTGACCTGAAGCCATTCCCGTTGCCGTCATACCGCAGCGTTTGTCACCAGCAACCTTCCGAGCAGCCCAGCAGTGCTGGTGTCAGTGGACCTGGCGACACAAACAACGCCTCTCCTCCCGGAATGGAACCAGAAAAGTTGCTGAGTATGGTAGACGGTTCAATTAGCGAAACAGGAAGTGTTGGTGCTGCAGTTAATCGTAGGTCTTCTTTGGGTTCTCTCAGTGCTGTACCCGGTAGTGATATATCGCCGTTCATGAGTCCTAGTGTGGGCGAAGGCCTTTGTTCTTCTCCATTCTCCAATCCTTCAAATCTACCTTCTGATTTTGTTGGTTTTTCGCCATTTTCTAGTTCTCTTAATAATATCCTTGATGCTGTTGGGTCCTTACCATCGAGTCCCTGCACTATTGATAGTGTTGGTTCATTGATACCCTCCGCTTCCCTTGTGGCTGAAGGTGCAGCTGCTTCACCGTTATTCAGCGCTCCCGGGGCCCCTAACGAAGTTGGGTTTTCTGAGCTGTTGAGTCCCCCAAGTGTTGCTGATGGTGTTGCCTCCTCATCTTTGCTCAGTCCTAGTGTCGTCGATAGCGTTATTGGTTCCCCATCCATGGATGATCCAACTGTTCCCGACCGTTCTGCCTCCAAATCGTCGAATGCTCCTGATGGCGCTATTTCATCGTCGTCAAATTTTTCTGAAGATATGGCTGCTTCCACTGCCTCTAATTCTCCGAGAGCAGCAGATGCGGCTGATTCAGATTTTTCGGATTCGGCTCTTGCAACGGAATTTGCTGACCATGAAGAGAGCGGTGTTCGAAAACGAGGAAGGCCGAGGAAAAATAAGCGGGGCAGGAAGCGAGCCCTCTCAAACGAGATCGTACGAACTGCCCCCGAGAGGAAATGCAAGCGGCCAATAGAGATTTCAGTTTGGAACACGGCTCCTCGTAACTGTTATGACGAAACTATGCCGAGGACTCAGAGAAGCAAACTGGAGAATTATAATAAGAACAGGATTGGCTTCAATCTGTTGAGTGACCTTGTTCAACTTCCGGCCCAATTTTCGGTGGCAGACATGTCCTCGACTTTGGCTGGAAGTCCCAAGCCACCGGCCAAACAGTCAAAACCCATTGGGCCTCAGCCTCCAGCTACTAATACACCTACTTCACAAGAAAAAACTGCCGATAGTGGTAGTGCTGTTTCTGTCAATGACACACCAGTGAAACTTTCAACTGATCAAGACAAGCATCAAAACACCAGTCACAAATCTGCCAAAAATCCAGTTGCTCCTGTTTGTGGTTCGCCTAAACCTCCTCCAAATCAAAGTTCTGATCAGGAAACGTTACCAAAAGTGCATGAAAAATCATTCACAAAACCAGACGGAGTGGACGATCAAACTTCCACATCAAACAAACCTGTTTTGCCCGAGAATAAAGTGGGCAGTACTGAAGAACGTCCGAAGTCGAGCGCTACGAATCCTAATTCAAGTCTGCCTAAACCAGATTGGTCGTCGGTATTGAAGAAAATCCCAAATGCAAGTCAGGCTCATGGCTCTAAAGCTCATGTCGTATCTGGAAGTCTCCTTACACCCAGATCCAACTATTTACTTGGGTCCAGGTCCACATATAAACCTTCCATTAGTACTTCTTTTGCATTGTGTGGCATAAAGCAAGCGCCGGGCCCGGAACCTGTGACTACTGGGGCATCAGTTTCGAAAAACGGTTCTGGTGCAGTGTCGGAGATCAAAGCGAGTGCACAGTCCTCGCACTTACATCAATCCGAAACTGGAAAACTACCGGTGGTTCCCTCAACATGTGACGACTGTCTTGAGAAAGTTATGCCATCTCCTCCTTGTAAAAGACCAATGCCATATCCTTTTTGGAGACAGCAGAAGAAAAGTAAACTGCTTCCAGAAAATCCTGAGAAGCAGCTTGGTTTTAGTCTGTTACCGGTCGACACTTTACCACTCCTTTCTGATCCTGGACACCCAGACAGCTTCATAACAAAAGAGGGTAAACAAACTTCTCACGAATCTTCTTCTGGTTACAGAGATAGAGATGAGTCTCAGTTAGGGCTCAAACATGAGGATGAGTCAATAGCTATGCCTTTGGATAAAAACGGGTCCAAATTGGGACCTGAACATGAAGGTAAGTCAAAATCTGGGCCTACGCATAAAGAGGAATCTAAATCGGGGCCTGAACGGGAAGAGAAGTTCAAATCTGAGTCGAAAAATAGAGACGAAGAGAAAAGCAAATTGGGGGCTGACCATGAAGATAAGTCATTATTTAGAGCTGGAAATAAAGAGGGATGTAAATCAAAACTCGGAGAGAAAAATGAGTCTATCTCAAATACTGAACCTAAAGAACAATCGAGATGTGGGCCAAAGAACAAAAACGAGTCAAAAGATGAATTTGAGACTGCGAAAGTTCACAACTTTGAATCAGGCAACACGAACGCTTCTACTTCCAAATTTGTGCTAAGTGATGAACGCAATTTCAGGTCTTTATCTCCAGAGAAGCACAAATCTAAAACTCTAGGTTCACACCAGCATAAATTCCAAGCTTTATCTCCAGATAAACACATCAGCGTCTTGTCTGAATGTAACGTTGGACAGAAGTCTGATACTCAACGCAAGTCTACCAACATTGAGTCTAATGAAGAGTCTTTGGCTCAGCACATTTCTCGATCACAATCTCCAGTTCGGCACCATTCCAGATCACTGTCTCCGGTTATTAACGATTCTAACCCAGACTCTTCCGTTAGACTGGAGTCCATGTCTGACTCTCCAGTTAGAGTCGATTCTAAATTAGAATCTGCAATTAAAGTACTGCCCAAATATGAGTCTCTCGTTAGACTAGAGTCCAAGTCAAGTGTTCCACTAGAAATTGAGCCTATATCAGATGTTCCCTTTGGAGTGAGGAAGTCCAAATCAGATGATCCCAGTATAATCGAATGCAAATTAGATGATCCCCTTAGAATCGAGTCCGAATCAGAGTATCCACTTCGTATGGAGCCCAAATCAGATGATTCCCATAAATTCGAGTCCAAATCAGATGATCCACGTCAATTCGAGTCCAAATCTGATGATCCTCTTAGAATTGAATCAAAATCAACTAGTATAATTAAAATCGAATCCAAATCAGATGATCCACTAAGAATTGAGTCACCGTTAAAATCTCTTGTTAAAATTGAGTCCACATTAGCATCTCCAAGTAGGCACGAGTCCAAATCATCGTCCCCAGACAAGCCCGTGTTTAAATATGAATCTCAGGATAAGCTTCAGTTGAAATCCGAGACTCCAATGAAACTGAGTTCTAAATCAGAGTATATAGTTAGTCATGCTTCCAGTTCTACGTCTCCATTTCCCCAAACGGACCTCAGAATTTCTCCAGAAAAATGTCCAGATCTCGTGCAAACCGTCCTGCCGTCAGAGCCGGTCCCGGGCTTGCAATTTGTTCTCGAGAATTCCGTGTTGTCTACTAGTGCATCTAATCTTAGTTATGGACCCGCTGGCACTCATGGTATCATGGCTGGAACAATAATTAAAACGTTCAGTCAGACTGAGAGCAGCGGTAGCGCGGCAAGTGCGGGGTTTGTGTCGTCACCTCCCCCACTCCTTCAAGACCCAGGCTCGGAGTCACCAGCGGTCTCCCGTTTGTTAGACTCGACTGCCCCATGCTTCAGGGTTGGGGACCAGCCAAGTGCTGCACTTCCTCCTGCTGGTGTTAAAGCTGAAAGTGTCTCTCGGCAGGAGCAAGCTTCTAGCTCTGTAACTATAGATATATCCACCAGCGCGAGCGTGATCGATGTTGCCGTTCTTGAGGACTCTGATCCTTTGGGGGATGTGGAGGAGCATTTGGCATCGATGCACAACGCGCCATCGTCCCAACCCACTGCTGACCCTCCCTTGCCCCCAGAAGTTTTTGGCCTGTACGATGAAGATTACGTCCTCCCTGATGACTTTGACCCATTTGACTTAGAGTTCACTGCATTGGAGACTTCAAAGGATCAGTCAAGTTATGAAGAAGACGATGGGAACTGGTCCGAGTCCGAAGATGAAACGCCAAGCCTTTCCTTCAGCACCACGTCCGAGATGGTGAACTCCAGAACTGGACGGTCTGGCGAAACAAGTTTCGGTGAAGGAGCTAGTACTTCCGCTGTAAGGCAATCTGGTGAGAAGAAGCAAAGTAAAACTCAAGATGAGGCAGCGCAATCTGAACCTAAGGAAGATAACGACAGCGATGATGCCGCCGCCGAGAGTGGAGAAGAGTCGGATCCTTTAGAGGATCCAACGCTAGATGCAAACAACAAGTTGTGTTGCCCCAAGTGCAAATTCAAAACGTTTAGCACTACTAACTATCAAAACCACGTCACTCGGCACCTCGAGAATTCCAGAACGAGCAAACGGAAGAGGTTCAGTGTGGACAGGTACAAGGCCTCGTTCACTACAGACTGCCCCAGATACCGGACCAGTCCGTCCAAGTCTACCGACGACCGGCCTCGACCAAGAGGAAGGGGACGTGGGTTTAAAGCCAAAGGGCGTGCCCCAGGGCCATACTTCTACCAGTCATGGCTACAGCGCCAACGGACGTCATTGCTTACAGAGGGAAAATTTTCGTGTGGTTGGTGCGAATTCGCCACCAACGACATCACGGCGTTCCGCCTGCATAAGATGAACCACCCTGCCAACTACTTTTGCCAGCAGTGCAGCTTCCGCACCATGAACAAGACGACGTACATTGAGCACATGAAGTCGCATCCTCTCCGTAAGTTTCAGTGCACCGTCTGCTCCTTCTCGACTTCCAACCAGCGGTACTTCGAGGTGCACCGCGCTGCTCACAACATGCACTCTGTGCGCAAGCCCAAGAAGACTGCTCCCTCTGGTTCATTTCGCGTTACAAAGCAACAAACCTTCAAGAAACTAAAGTGTCCCATGTGCAATTTTGTCACGTTGTCGATTCCCGCCTACAACTCTCATCGCCTTACTCATTCCTCCTCGTCGCTGGCGCACCTGTCGCATTCTTGAATTTCATCACTGTATCTTCTTGCTGTCATTAGTAAGAGTGACTGCTTTATCGCCCCGTCCGTGGTCAGGTGTTGATCATTACCTTCAACCTGGATGTGGGCACGCCCGGCCACGGAGCTATTACTTGCAGTGTAAACGCGTGTTGCAGTTAATCCTTGTTTGGGCGACTGAAGCCCGAAACACGCTTGCCCTGTCCAAGCTTCGAGACAATTAGGGTTCTTTGTGTAAAGGCGGTTGCTCCTTAGGAAACTATATCGAGCTATGGGTGAATGACACTTTCAACAAGGTTGCAACCCCGGGCTGTGAATTCATCATTGCGACAGTTACGTGTAAACCATCGTCGTCAATTTTTCAACCTAGATCGAAATTTGCCTTCTTTTATTCTTTGGGAGTCTAGAAAATGGCTGATAACTATTATGGTGATAGTACTTGCGCGATTATATATGTAATACCTGGCCAGTTGTACGATTTCTACTCTTGGAAAATCGAATGCGATAGTGGCAATGAGGTGTTTTATTTCTAAGGAAATCTATTGCTAAGCTTACCAATTGGAAAGCTTCATTCCCTTTACGCTCGTGACATCACTGTGGTGCATGCCAAGCGGCGACGTTCATTGGTTCATCATGACGTTCTTCCTCTCGACGTCGCTTTGGTCATACCCAGTAAAAATATTGGTTTGACAGTACTTCTTTCAACTTTACCATGATGCTTTGGATTTGGCACGACATCCTTCTTATCATCACTCCTTCTATTTTACTGTGAATACTAGATAAATAATATTTAGTTGTCGAGGTTTGTGGACCACACTTTAGTTTTAGAGACCTTGTTTATTAAGGATGTAATAGCTACTTCTGCAAAGTCAGCGTTCCAAACTGATACGAGTGACTCGGGTACAGGAATTAACATGCAGATGCTTAGTAGGTAATTTTTTAATCCCTTGTCACGTAACTCATACATAGGAACTAAATTATTGGACCGTTTGGAACTGATTTATTGGATCGTCCTGCGGTACGAATCCCGTATTATTCCTCCTTGAAGCCGTACCTCATGCATAAGAATATGCATTTTAATAATGCTGCGCCTATGAAGGTGTTATATGTGGTATTCATACGAAATATTACTACCTTTGTTCCGAAAGCGTCAGTAACTTGACAGAACTGATTTGTGTTGTAGATTTGTTATACAGCCTAAATAAACTCATGAAAATGAGTCGATTTTTGGTTCCATAAAAGTGAAAAATTGATGTTTAAACCATTCAGTGGAAAACAAATGTCAATACTGTAGTCCTTGGAGACTAAAACCTTCCATGTGCTGCATTTCTCAGATTCGCTCTTCTCTAGTTATTGCTCCGCGGGTTATCTGCGATGATATCCTGCTTTCATTTTGTCTGCCTATCTGTCTTTCCACAAACCTAAATACCTACTTAAGATAATCCTTAAATGCCTTTTCTTCTCTTTCATTAGAAAAAAAAAACGAACTAATTAATGGTACACTCGTCTGCAGACTGTTGTCCAACTTTGCTTCTCATTTCTCTTTGCTATTAATTTATATTTTGTGTGTCACATCTAGTCTTCTGAAATGGGACTTGGTGGGTCACGGGCTGGTGAGCTCCCGACGTACGTCGCTTCTAGTTTTATTGTTCCTTGTGGTCTATTACCTTACTTTATTTTTTGTGTGTTGCATTGGATATCCACTTGACAATTAGTTGTGTATTAATTTTCTAATTTATTTCAATTTTAAATGTTTTTGACTTCAGAGGTTTGTGGAGAGAAAAAACCCCGTGGGATTCATTAAGTTATCCTACTCTAGTCAGAATAGCTATGGGCTTCACACCAATAAAGATGAACCCTAGTGACCTACCGCAAGAGTTGTTGCATCTGGCTGCAATTCCTGCTGATAGGATTAAATTCATGAAGTTTGGTAGGGTGAGGTAGGCTGCCGGTGGTGGCAAGTGACCTGTCTCAACAGCATTCTTGCCTACCGTGTCCAGTGCTCTGCCCAAATTTTGGCTTATGTGAGTTTGCTATAAACTACAGACCTACCGGCAGATATGCCGAGATAAAATACTTATGTGGCTTCGAGTCACTGCCTTTGTAATTGTGTGCGTTTTGTATTTGTGAAATGTTTAACTATAGTAGTAATCATAGTTGCTTGCCTCCGGAAAATCTCGTGTACCTCTTTTTTTAATCTGATTTTTTGTCTCGTGTTTTTTTTGTGTTTGTCTATTTGTTGAAAATTTATTGTCTCGTGTTCCATATAAGTGCAATGTATTGAGCTTGAAAGGATCGCCGGTTAACACGACCAGCCGCGCAATGCGGCCCCTTTCTACTAGAACGGAATCAAATGCTCTGTATTATCTACAAAGTAGCATTACTTATTGTGGACAACGTTCCCTTTATACATGGCAGTTCATTGTCATTAACTTGCTTATAGTCCAGGCATGAAACTTACAAAATGGAGTTATTTTTCAATTGTAGTGACCTACTTCCTATTAGGAGGCATTCAAATAACCTATAACTATATATAACAGGGACTAGCTTCCTGTACTTTTGTATAAAGGAAAGAAAATATTCGTTCAACTTTTTATTATGTTGAGAAATTTAATGTTCGTTTAGCTTCATGTCTACTTGTTTACTTAAGTTTGTCTTGAAAAGCGTGTTTGGTTGTGGGACTTGAAGTTCCATTTAGAAAATGTTTCGAGGTGAAAATCAACATCTACCAGGAAAATGTGTATTTCACTTGGTTTCCCCTTGCAAAAATGATGTTTTTTTCATTTTCCATATATAATTAATTTATAATTATAATATCCTGGTGGCAGGTGGTCAGAAATATCTTTCTTATGGAGACTTAGTGTCCAAGATATTTTAATACTGTCATTATCATCATTATAATACTATTAGTAAAAATAAAATAGGACGATGTCTAAGAGAATGACGCTCCCGCGCTTGACAACAGGCAAAACTAACAAAAAATCTTACGGAATTCTTGAGCAAAAGTAAAAAAAATGTCTTAAGAGAGCTATCAGTAATGCCCACCCCTGGAAGGATGAAGAACCGCGGATGGCTTCTTAGATTTCTCATAACTAGCACTCCTGGGTGCCAGTAACATTGCTTAGCTATGACGGGGCCAGAAGAGAAGGAACATGTAGGAACTCAAACCAAATATCGGTCCTACCCTCCTAACCTATCTGAAGGGTAAGGTATCGTTGGAACAAAATCAATGGTATGTTACCGTATTTCGGAAAAAGGGCTCATACCCAAATTTTGAAGTTTGGGAGATATTGGTACCAAATTCTCAGCTAGTTGAGCTCTACACGATTATGTATAATTTTGAGGTGGACCGAATATTCGCTTTTGCGTATATAGCTGTCTTCTTAAGCTCTTTATGAAAAAATAAATTCAATTATTTCCAAAGCAAAGACACGAAGGCCATTTCACTTGTATCTTATCTACCGCTTTTGATTTCTTTCACGACATAATGTGTTTCGCTTTGTTTGTGGCGCTCGACGTTCTTAATAGGCCAGCCAGATACATAGTTCGGATCTTGGAGTGAAGATTCTGCTGGCGCGCATGCTGGAGGAGGAGGAGGTGTCAGGCATCAGGCCCACGCCCTTCTTCAATTGTCCACGTTTCACGAATTTTAGATTTTCAATTCTCCAGAGAAGGCAATTAAAATAGCCCTATCATATCTTGTATACCAACCCTTTTTAAGTTTCCGCTCCGTCGTGAACGCTAATTGGCTAGCAAATTTCGCTAGCTACCTTATAGGTACTGGTATCGTGCAGGTTATTCAACTGCTCCGTAAAACTGGCTGTCAGCCAGGTTGACTGCTGAAGTTGAAGGTTTTAAATAATTACGAGTGGAAGAGGTTATAGATCCGACGCTGACCAGAGCTTAGAAACGTATGCATTGATAGAAAAACAATGGAAGAAGTATCGTTGTATGCAAGATTCGCAGGTGAGAGGTCCGCTACACGAGGTGTGTTACGGTAGACAGGGTTCGTTAGGCGGACTTCGAATAGACGGGGTTAGTTAAATTACAGGAGACTAATTAATCATGGAATTTCCACGGGTCCCGCTAGTTTATCTCAATATTTCTCAGTTAGCAAGGTCTTATCTTACTTGTCCGCCAACTAGTGTTGCGACTGAGCGTATTTTTAGTGGTGCCGGCCTCGTATACGATGAAAAACGAAGTAACCTGACTGGTAAAAGAGCAGGAAAATTGTTATTATTGAGTTCAACCTGCCAGTAACAGAATTTACCTATTACATACTTGGATTTATACTTGTACTAGCAACAGCAATAATGGCTTGCATGCAATGTAGTGAATATAGTCAATCTACCAGTAAATAGTCCTCTTTGAAAGAGCGATGGTTGGGGAAAGAGATTGGGGGGATGCATGTAAGAGTGGGTCCTTGTCTCGCATTCTGTAAACAAAGAAAATTTGGTGGATTTTAATTAGCTCTTCAATTTTCTATGGTTAAACTCTTACAATAGATTCCAATTTTGAATAGTCGACTCCAGAGTCCAGACCCTAGAATCCAAATAAAGTGCCCTCAGGGGCATATTGTGGTGGGCCCTTTCCCTGCCACAATACGTTTGGGCATCACGCACCCAAGGGTCCCGAGTGCCTTCTACGCAGGGGATGTTGCAACTTGCCGCAGTTTCTGCGGACGAGGTTAGTTTTGTAAAGTTAGGTAGGTTCTCTCCTTCCCTCTTTCTGTCCCGTGAGGTGGGCTGTCGATCGAGGTAGCCGACCTGGTACGCGGGACATCTCTAGTGTCTCTCGGGTGGAAGGACACAAAAGGGGCCGACCACTTGAGTGTCTCCTACTATACTTTGCGCCTTGTTTCCCTGCCCGTAGTAGCGCACGTGGCCACCACGCCTACCCAATATGCTGTATTTGAATACTGCACAAGTAGTTTCTCTGTTGAAACGCCTGAGTTACGGCTACGGAGGTTAAACAATGTGTTAAAATAATAATAATCATCATCCAAATAAAATGCCATATTGCTTCAGGAATGGAACTTTTGAGTAAACATTCGTAATTGCGAATATCAGAACAAAATATTTGCGTTCGCGAATGTTTAAAAACAGACATTCGGTCCACCTTTAATATACGTATATGATATCGTACATTTCTTTACTTTTTCTCAATGCGCAAGGGCGTATACGTCACTCAGAAGTAGGTTAAGCATTTTTTAGTACCAATCTCACTTTCGAGAAATGGCACATGCCCAGCACGTACGTATTTTTTCTGGATTCGATCTACGTACTTCATTAAAGTGGCAGATGTCCGGAAAATTTGTAGTCTAATTCTTGCAGAGAACAACAGGTGGATGAGAGCGGCACAAAGTCAACTGACGATATCTTTACTTGCCCTTGCATGGACATGCGCTCTTTTTCCAAAGGATGGCAGAGTGTCTCCCTCTCTACGTGATTGTCCGCACACGAGATTGGGAAACCGTAGTCCTCTCCCTACAGGGGACAGCGTCTTTCCAGTATCAGTAGGTACCTGGCGTGTTGTCGCGTGAGGTTGTCTTATGCAACTGGCCGTGAAACCTCTGCTTGGGCAAAGTCACTTATGTCTCGCCCCGAGCATGATTAGAAGCGCAGAACTCGTTCTACTATTTGGTTATGTTACAGTGGATCTTGAATATCTCATCGTAATGCTTATAGTGTGCCATAGGCCATAGGATTTGGTTATTTAAATTCGCCCATCCTATGTTATGTGGAGCAGCACCCCCAGGGGCTTGTGAAGGTGACCTTAGCCATTAGCTAGGCATGCGAGACCTTTGGCTTTTGTGCCCACTTTGTTCCCTTCCGCTTGCATACTCCTACTGATCTCATTGCTGATAGCGGTGGTTAAACCAGGAGACTACTACTGCTCCTACTGATCTTAGTTTCTTCTTGTTTCAATAGTTGTTGACCGTATGTGGACACATCCTCGTTCAAGGGTTCGACAGAGGTATCTATCGACCTGCTATATGTCCATTCTTTCTTCTTCTGTGAGATCGCCTTCGTTACGGAATCAGAAATTTAAACTTTTCAGTAGGCCTATGCTAATAAGCTTTGAAATCCGTAATGTCATGAAATTCCTGAAGATTTTTGTTAGGTATTTTTGTCTAATGACAACATATTTTGTGGGACTTCGAAGATCTTTAAGAATTTCTTGACATCTTTGAAATAGAACGACTGTTTTTTTTTACAGATTTACAATTACCTCGTGATATACCCTTGCATTTCCGTCAGACGAGGTCCAGGTAACTTTACGTTAGCCGCCCGTCTTGTGCAAAAGTGATACTGCAGTTCAGTAATGTGAGCAGGAGGGCCAGGAGCTAGTTATCACCACAATGCGCGTAACCGCTTACAGCTAGTTTGTCGAGTACTTTTAGCATGTATGAGCCCTGTAACCTTTTGAACTTACGTGCTTCGTGCCCACTTCGCTTCCTTCCATTTTCATACTCCTACTTGCTCATGCTTTATTCTGATCTTCCTCTTCTTTCCTGACTTGCTGTTCCCATGCGCGTTGATCCTGTGTGGGAACACCTTCGTGCATGGGTTCCCCATTTATGTCGTCATACTATATGTCTCTTGCTTCTTTCTCTTTTAGATCACCATTGTTGTTGCTTAAACTATTCAATATAATAATATTTTTTTGAACTGAACAGCTTCAATGCAAGTGGCGTCTTGTATTATGACAGTGAGTCGTTTTATGAGAATGATTCCAGTTGACGTACCAACATTTTTTTTTTTTGTTTTGTGTCTTCTTGAAGCTATATGCATAGATTTGTAATGTGTGTTTGCTTTATTATATCTACTGTGTGGGTTACTTTGTCTTGCTGCTGTGTGATCATGGGTCACAAAAATGTTACTGTTTGTTGTAGATTTTATTGTATTTTATCATCACGTCAACCCGAGCGGTTTACCGCAGGGATTGTTGCGTACGGGCGCAATTCCTCCTGAAAAGATTTGTTAATAATGTTACGCAAACCGTCTAAGTTTCTTCTGTTTTCAGTGTGATGAACCACCTGTGGCGGTAGTCGACCTATCCCACGGGGATTTTACCCGATCCCGTGTGGGGGCCACGAAAGGGACCCCTTACTTGGAAAGCTACATCTTGTTGCCTTCTTCTCTGTATTTCTTTGGTGTCTTTGAGACACTTTGATTTAATTCCCGGCCAGTAGTAGCGCACAGATATCATAGAGGGCTGAACGTTAGTTTTGACTATCCTCTGAGGAGGGGCATAGGATAGGCCCCAAAGTTAGGTTCACTCGTCGTCGGGTATGGGGAGCGGCGCCCCAGGGACACTTTCTATGTTGCTATAGCCATTTTGACATCTTCCCTCCCTTTCACTTTGCGTCCAGTTTCGTATTTCTGCTGAAAGTGCTTTCCTTTGTTCTTCCTCTTCTTTTCCGTGTTATTCCCATGCGTGTGGATCTTGTGTGGGAACACCCTCGTGCATGGGTTCCTCGTTTCTATCGTCATTCTGGATGTCCATTATTTCTAGCCCGTGTTGGAGTGCCGTTCAAGTTCGAGTGCAACTGGGAGACTTAAACTCTACTATTTGATCGCCATTCTACTGTTGGTCCAAATGGGCGGCTTAAACTCTACTAGCTATGTTATATAACAATGTGTGACCTGTGATGTAAAAAATAATTGTTTTCACGAATCCTCAGCTCGTTTCACGCTCCTCCTTGTTCTTTTCTCAGGAGTGTCTTCTATTTTCGTCCATTCTATTGGTGCTATGTTCGGGCATCACGCACCCAAGGGTCCCGAGTGCCTTCCCCACAGGGATGTAGCATCTGGCCGCAGTTCCTGATGGGAAAGTTAGTTTTGTAAAGTTAGGTAGGCTCTCAATACTTCCCCTTATGTTTCGGGAGGTGGGCTGCCGATCGAGGTGGCTGACCTATTCCCGCTAGGCTTCTACTTTCTTGTATTTCGTTTCCTTTCCCTGTGCTGCGTAACTGAGCGATAGCGTTCAGCTGCACCCGGGGATTGGAGATGCTCAACTCGCGCCTTTTTTCTGTCAGTAGCGCACTGACCACTCTGAGACCTACCGGCAGAAAAACCGAGACAAAAATCATTGACAATTTGAAACGCGCCCTAGTCGGCGCACGAGCCTGTGGTTAAACACAGGAATAGTTCGGCGCGATATAGGCAGTGTGCCACTGAAGCGCTAGTAAAAACTTCTACAACTACTATTCCCGCTAGACTTCTACCTTCTTGTATTTAGTTTCCTTCCCCTGTGCGGCGTTGCTGAGCGAAAGCGTTCAGCCGTGCCCGGGGGTTGGAGATGCTCAACTTGCGCCTTCCTGTCAGTAGCGCACTGACCACTCTGAGACCTACCGGCAGAAAAACCGAGACAAAAATCATTGACAATTTGAAACGCGCCCTAGTGGCGCACGAGCCTGTGTTAAACCACAGGAATAGTTCAGCGCGATATAGACATTATGTCCCTGATGCACTAGTAAAATTTCTACTGCTACTACTACTACTACTACTACGTTTTCCCATTTGTGGTGTGTGGTCAGGTTGACTTTACCCATTACTGATATTAAGATGGCTGCAAAGCTTAAGTTTGAAAAAATACAAAGGGAAAAGCTCCTCTGCGTTGATCACTTTTCTCCTGGCTAATCCTTCACATCAGAACGGAGACCAACCACCCAACAGTGTATTGTCATATATGTATATAGCGGATAATTGGATAATCTTATATTTCCTTTGACTGGACTATTTCTCTGCGGGGGCTTTTTCACTCGTGTAATTTACAATTGGACAATGAACCATGTAGAAAATACCATAATGAAGAGTGTGTTTTCGATCATCAATATGAAAAATTATGCCTTGTTTGATATGCAGTGTTTGTAATGTAAGGTAGTGAAATGAATGGCCTACCCGTAACTGTAGATAATCTGTACAGAGATTCCATTACTCAAGTACCTACTAAGTAAATACTTCTGTATCTATGTATTTAAAGCAATGTATTGTATAGATAGTTATACATGAATAAGTAATTGTGTTCACCTATTTCTTAGGACCGTTGAAAATGATGGCTCTCTTGTACATTCACTGCCCTTGTGTCGTCAAAAATGACGGCAATGCATATTTATTCTCCCCTCTCCGACGGAAATGTCTGTAGAGTTGCGAGCTCGCCACTCAGTTGCCTCCAAAAAATGATAACTGAAACTATATTCACCATTTCCCTGCCGTCAGAAATTACGGCGCTGTTAAGTATTCACCAGCTTTGGCTGTTGAAACTGATTGCCGTGTAAATTCATAACTTTTCCTCCCCTCCCCTGTCGTCAAAAATGACTGCAGCGTTGTACATTTTGGTGTCGATAGCTTTCTTGTGGTGGTTGTGATGCCTGTCTGAGTAGTCTTGTCTTTTGGTTTTTCTTCGCGTGTACTCTGTGCAACGGCTGGTCCATAAAAGTCATTTGATCTACGTTGGTGCTTCAAAGCAAGGCGTCGGAATCGGATCAAGTCCGATACCAACGTCAGACTCCATCCTATTTCTGACTCTGGCTCCTTATCCCCTCTTCCTCCTCCTTACCAAACAAGATCCCCACTCCTTTTTTTTTTTTTCTTGATAAAAAGTCTCACTTTTGATATCTTGCGGTCCAGGAAGTTTTAAACTTCGATGGACTCCCACTGCTGTCCTACCCCAACTCTGTCAGTCGTGTTGCAGGTACTAACCCGCGCATGGACCGAATCCAGTGAAGCATACCCACGCGCTGTTAGTCCCGCCTCACAGCGGCCATGCGCCGGTTGAAGAGCCACCAGATTATGGTGGGCCAGCTAGAAACTCCTCTTTACGGAGCGAGTTCGACTTTTAAAAGTCTCAGAGGGAACTGTGATTTACAGTCTTTACCTCGCCATTCATATGGGCAAAATAGCCGAATGTTTCATAGTGTTCCCGTAAACGCAACTGCACGTACACTAAATGCTGGCAGTCCTCAGGGGCAAATTGTGGCGTGCCCTTTCCCTGCCACAATATGTTCGGGCATCACGCACCCAAGGGTCCCGAGTGCCTTCTCTGCAGGGGATGTAGCATCTGGCCGCAGTTCCTGCTAGGAAGGTTAGTTTTGTAAAGTTAGGTAGGCTCTCAATACTTCCCCTTCTGTTTCGGGAGGTGGGCTGCCGATCGAGGTGGCCGACCTATTCCCGTTAGACTTCTACCTTCTTGTTTTTCGTATCATTCCCCTGTGCGGCTCAGCTGAGCAAAAGCTTTCAGCCTTGCCCGGGGGTGGAAGATGCACAGCTTGCGCCTTTTTCCTGTAGTAGCGTATTGACCTCTTGGAACTTATCAGAGTTCGCTTATTATCTGAGACCTACCGGCAGAAGAGCAGAGATAAAAAATCATTGAAAATTTAAAACGAAACGTGCCTCGCGCCCTAGTGGCGCCCAAGCTGGTGTTAAACCACAGGGATAGTTCGGCGCGATGTAGACATTGCGTCCCTGATGCGCTAGTAAATTTTCTACTACTTCCACGTTTAGCCTGGCGAAAACCGCGCTTTTGCACGTTGACCCTCTCTACCAGTTGTGGTTTCTTATTATTGGTACGTTGATTTAGTTCGCCCATCCTATGCTGCAATGAGTTGCTCCCCAGAGGAACTTCAGCAGTCTCTAGGACGCCTCTTGTGCTCACTTTGTCTCCTGCCACTTTCGTATTACTACTGATGATGCTTTGTTCTCTTGTTCATCTTTGTTGATTTTCCTGTACCCATGCGTGTTGATCCTGTGAGGAAACTATATCCTGTACGGTTTCAAGTTTGTCCTTTTTTCTCCTATGACATCCCCTCTGTTGGGGAAATGAAGGCAAAAACTACTCACTATAACTAGCATATATATTATTTATCCTGCGTGTACTGAATTTAGTAGGCACGAATCCCTTTTTCCTTAATCTGCAAAGTTCTACTTCTCCCCTGCGGATCCACTTCATTCGCCGGCCCCCGCCCTCAGGCATCAATATCTTTCACTCGTCAAGGGAGCCGAACGGAGCGCACCACCTCAGTCCTTCCGTCCTCTTCCTTCCCCACCCCCCATAATTTTCTCAATTCCCACAGCCTGATCTGTTTGGTACACAACTTCGGTCAGACTTACTGGATATCTTAGGCGTAGCTTTGCCTCTACTTCATTTCTATCTGTGCATTGTACAAAAATAAGAGTGGTATCTTTGCCTGGCTGTTACTGTCATAAATTATTGCTTTGTGTGGTCTTACAAATTTATCGATAATTGTAATATTCTGTATATAACCAATAATGTTACACATCCGTTATCTGCTGTTTCTTTTTTCCTTTTTGGTCTTTGCTTTCAGATCTGCAGTGGTGCTATATTAAAGTGCTGCACTTGCAAGCTCTAGTGCCCAAGATAGTCTCGCAGCCTGGCCGGCCATTTCTTGCGATGCATGGCTAATGCGTCAACATTTCCAGCGTTCGTACTCCTGTGTGGGGATACTGACCCTAACCAGAAATAGGATTGGTCAATTCGCTCTTGTCACATGAGCCTTCCATCTCTGACCCCATAGCGATACTATGCGATCGACTGCAGCCGTTCACTCCTCTGGGGACAGCAGGTATCCAGCTACAGCGGGAATCACTGTGTACGTATTTCACAGTTGAGGGCGTGCGGCCAGGTTCACTTTCTTTCTTGGTCCACACACAATGACGCTTGTATAACGATTCGGAACAAATGGCGATGTCATTTTGGGGGCAAAAATAAATTATTTCAGCCTCACACATTGATTTTTTTCTTTTCACTTAGAAAAGCAATACACACATTGAAATGACCGTAAGCAAATGCTCTTAAGAGTTTATGCATTTCTTGTCCTTGGGATTCTAACTCTCCTGAGGCCGAAATAACTTTCTACCCCCAAAGTGACCTTATCACCATTTGCCCCGAATGGTTATAATTTGATTCGTATTGTAGTTGGCACTGTGAATTTTTTATAATTGTTTATTTTTTCATTTTCCATGCCTTTATGTGACTAACCACCTAGATTTCCACATAGGAATACTTTCCATTGTACTGCACACCGCTCGTACCAACACACGACGGTGTCGAGCGCTGTATGGAAGCGGTGTTGTGTTACGTGAATGTTTTGTAGCTGTGTAGAGCTGTGCAACCGCCACGCGGCATCTGTATAGCACTACACTGCCTCCGTACAACACCATACAGTCATACAGAAGACCCACAATTGTGCGGCCCGGTATAGCACTTGTGAGGCATTACGCAACATTCATAGTGAACAACTCTGCTTTAAAGCAGTATTACAAGGCATCCGTACAGCGCTCCATAGCTTTCATGTAGCACTAAAGAGCATACATATAACGGCATCCACCCACACCTCCCGCCCTCCTCCCATCCATACAGCTACAACACCGTAGCCTCCTAACAGCCCTGATCTGACTCCGACTGCAGCGGTGCTACTCGCCTGGTGCGGGTATCCTGTCCTTAGGCCGGGTGAATGGTTGTGAGCATGGCCGGTAGGCAGGTAATAAAACCATGATTTTCCAACTACTTGAACCCTTTACCTCCTAGCACGTCATGAGTTAGGGGACCGTAAAGTGTGCACGAATACTCAGGTAAAAGTAAAACTTCATGGCCATCGCAGAAAATATCTCCTGTGGATGCCGTGTCCATCGCACTAGAAATCACAGCATCATCAGGTATTAAATGCAATAGTCTAAAGTCTAATCTTAAGAGAGGAAATAAGCGTTGTGAGATTCGCAATTGATGGATCTACAACGATATGCTACAAGTACTTTGATGATTACGCCGGCAGTAGATTTTCCTTTCGGGAACAGGGTTTTATTCATGAGGGGCACAATCAGGCGGAAAAGGAATGTAATTTTCAGTTACAAGCTTTTATTTCGATCTGAATCCATCCTCGAGCAGTGGAACAAGAAACCGATTGTGGTGAACCAAATTGTTGTTTTGAGGAAAAGAAGTTTTCCCTGTTAGTGTTTAATTTGATTCGAATCGATCGGCTGTTACGTTTCATTCATGAATATCTGATAGAAGACGGTTTGTAGATGGGATAAATTTTCGAGCCCCAATGAAGTCTATTTAAGTACCGCGAAGTGATACAATCAGGGCGGTAACGATATTTCTGTGAGAAATAGTACGCTTTGCTTACGACGTGCTGTGAGGTTAGAGCCCTAGTGCATTACTTTATTTACGTACTAGTCAAAGCACACAACAACACTACAGAAAAGTAAATAGAGATAATGATCTAACGTTGATTAGCTGGCTGAAACTCGTGTTAAGGAAATGGAGAGGAAGTAAAATACTGTACAGGAAAATAGACGAAAAGAACCTATACCAGTACACAGTGAACAAAAGATCAGGGAAAACACTCAAAATTTGCATTGAGCAGAATTCTGACAAAGCTACTGATCAATCAGATTCTTTAACTAAAAACTATGCAGTTACAACTATACTTGGAGACGTTATTACACGTCGTAGACCATGCTATGGGGTGGCCTTGACCTTGCATTCACTGCTAACCCCGTCGCTGAAGCGCAACCCATACCCGGGATGTATCCCAGCCTGGCATCGAGCGATTTGAGAGAAAAAATGAACGGGTCATCAAAAACTAGAACCCCACTCGCGGACGAACACCGTGGATGGTAAACAGCCTGTCAAGGAAGGAGATGAAGAACGAAATAAAAACAGTGTAGGAGAAAGGAAAGAAAAGGAACTCGCCGTAAGAAACCGAAAGTTTGGCTGAGGCAACTAGCTGGGCCTCCTGGAGGAATCCGAACCCTTTTGACATTCGTCGACCATACATATACAATATCATAATTGGATAAGTTGCTTAAGTCTCCCTAGGCACAATTAGGATGATTCAAGGGATCCAAAAAAAGGACATGTAGTATGTCGATAGAAATGTGGGTTTCATACACGAGGATATTGCCGCATAGGATCAATGCGCATGAGCACAGCTAATCGGAAAAAATGAAATTCAGCTATAAAAAACACGCAAGCCGCCAAATGCGGAAGAAAATTACCCCTTTTCGCTTTTCTATTCAAACTAAACGCTAGTTAATATGAGCAAGGCCTAGTTCAGCTATACTTTGACTCGAAAAGAACTAATTATTACCACAGGACAGCTTATACTAAACTGGCGACGCAGTCTGGCCGGGGGAGACTGCTGGGTGGCGGTTGTTTCAGCCATGGGCACTGCCGCCTGCAGAAGAGAAAATCTGCAATTAATTTATCGATATTATGGCTACACTAGCACATGCAACAGTCAAGATTCCCTCCATCTCAACTCGTCGACCGCTATACCAAGAATAGATACTATTAGACTACCCTTTACTTGACTCTCCACTCCTCACAAGTGAGGCTGATGGCAGATTGATAAACCCTCGATAAACTCTTTACCGGTCAACATAGTGTCATGAAACACAAAAAATAACCGGTTTTTGAAGGCGCCAGGAATCCATCTGCTGGAAAGCACGCATGCACGAGCACAAGCTAATGGTGAGTTACATAATTCATTTTAATCAATTTTAAGTCATTTTGGTGTCCTAAGATTCAATTATCGACGTCTACACCATTGACATTTAGCTGCAAATTTTGATATTTCTTACTGATAAATACATTTTTTTCATCGCCAAGAACGATTTTCTTTTTGTTTGAGGTCGCTTCGTTGGCTCGTGAAATTTTGTTCACGTTTAATCAAATGGGTTGTGACTTTGCAAAATATGGACGAATAGTCTGTCCAATTGTACTACTGAATTGGATTTCATACATAAAATATGATGCCTATGCTCGCACTTCACTAGTTCAAACCACGAATATCAAAATTCAGTCATGCAATTTTACAGAATATGCGTACATATTTTGCAAAGTCACAACCCCATTAATCAGTTTGCTATCAGCCTCCTCTGTAAATTTGAGTGGGCAGTCAAGTACCGCGCGGTCTATGGACAAGTGCAACAGTATTCCTACACCTCTGTGTACCGGCGCCTTGTGAGGTGTACATGGCGGCCAATGTGTTGAGCCTGCTGCTTACATACGACTTTCGTCGTCGTGCTACCGGAGCAGTCTAACGAAATAATCCCCCTCGAAATCCTCAACCACTTGACTCTACAAGAAAGACGAACATACAAACGCACTGGCCATCTAGCAGGCTATCAGCACAAAACAACATCACTCCACTCTACTCATAACCGAAACGCAACCACACACAAACAGATAGATCCATCATCGCAACACACAGCGATCTGACGATCTACCCCCCCCTTCCCCATAAGGTAAACCCACCATGAATATAAGTTGAAACACACTCTAAACAAACCGGCATGCCCGGTCATTTCCCCTCCTCCTAATTTTCCGTTTCCACTTCTTCATTTTTCCTCTAGCTACTAACCCCTCTCCGACTATCGTCTATTTTTCTCCTCTTCTTCACTCCACTCACCGAGTACTGGAGCAGAGCCTACTCAACTGATCCGACAATGTAACTGTTTGCATTATGCTGAGCTTGCACATTGTTAAACTGGTCAGAAAATTGTTAAAAATGTCATTCACGGCTGCAATTTTCGAGATTAGCAAGCTATTTTGAGCGAGTTTAAATTCCCAACAAAAAAGGCTAATTTGTTATTTAGCGCAACGTCCATATGCTTAAAATCGTAGTCACGGTTAAAATGATTACGAACACAGGAAACTGCTCTCACGGAAAATTTTGTTCCAAAAACGCGAAACTTTCCCTCGTTGCGATTCTCATGCGAAGCAATCTTTACAGTGTTTTACTTGTATTGTAGCATAGGTCACCCTACCCACAGCGTTTACTGCGATCCAACGAAACTAAGGAAGAAAGCTGGGACACGAAGTACATGCAAGTCGAACAGAACGAACCAACTGTGCATGGGAACAGGAACACTGGGATATGTTGCCCGACAAGTAAAGAAACTTCTTGTGGAAACCAACAGCTCGTAACATAATACAACCTTGTGCTACAGAAATCTGATTGACACAAACTCCTCCAAATACACACACAACGGAATGCACGCGTGTCCAAATACATATTATTATTAAATCACACCAGACTGGCGACGTGGGAACGGAGAAACTGCATGAGGTTCACAAACCCCCACGCAACCAGCCCAGCGGGTGAGGAAAACAAAAGAATGAGAAAAAAAATGATTCAAGATCACAGAATAGCTCTGTGTACAGTTAGTTTAACCCTGTCAATACCCGCACCAGCAAAGACAGAGCCATCATGACCATTCCAAACATCCACACACGATGGGAAAAACGAACGGGAACACTGGCCCGTACGGCAACGCAACGGTTCCAAGGCAAAATCATGAAGAAATTCAAAGTGTCTTCATTACAGTCTCGCTCTTCTCTCGCTACAGCGACAGGCAAATAGCTATCCATGGGCAACGCTCAACCGTCGATATACGAGAAAGTTCTATGAATTAGGACAATTCCCAAAGTTCATGTTTAGTTACAGTTGCAACACGTACCTGTCCCATTACAGCTCGTCCCGGTCCCGAGTGTCCCGGAGCTTGTCCAGCACCCGGATCTGGTTGCCCGCCTCCAGCAGGAGCGGCTTGTCCCGGAATATGTGCGGCTCCTCCATGAGCTCCGTGGCGCTCAGCCGCCCGTCCCTGTTGTCGTCCGTCGCCATCACCGCCGCCACCGTCGCTGCGATCTCCGTCCTGCAACAGAGGGGCGTCAGGGGCAGTGGGTATCGGCCCGACCCACCTAGGCGGTCAGGGGCAGTGGGTATCGGCCTGACCTACCTAGGCGGTCAGGGGCAGTGCGTATCGGCCTGGCCCACCTAGGCGGTCAGGGGCTGTGCGTATCGGCCTGGCCCACCTAGGCGGTCAGGGGCAGTGCGTATCGGCCTGGCCCACCTAGGCGGTCAGGGGCAGTGCGTATCGGCCTGACCCACCTAGGCGGTCAGGGGCAGTGCGTATCGGCCTGACCCACCTAGGCGGTCAGGGGCAGTGCGTATCGGCCTGACCCACCATGGCGGTCAGGGGCAGTGCGTATCGGCCTGACCCACCTAGGCGGTCAGGGGCAGTGCGTATCGGCCCGACCCACCTAGGCGGTCAGGGGCAGTGCGTATCGGCCTGACCCACCTAGGCGGTCAGGGGCAGTGCGTATCGGCCTGGCTCACCTAGGCGGTCAGGGGCAGTGCGTATCGGCCTGACCCACCTAGGCGGTCAGGGGCAGTTAGTGCGTATCGGCCTGACCCACCTAGGCGGTCAGGGGCAGTGCGTATCGGCCTGACCCACCTAGGCGGTTAGTTTGACCCAGGAGCAAAGCCGCGGGTCCAGGTCGCTCGTCGGGCGCTGTCACTACATATTTACCACCAGCTGGTCGAGCGAAACGGGGATCAACCCAGCGACCTCTCCTCGCAATAAATGTTAGGTTGTTAGGGTTAGGAGAGGGACATTCGTTACAACAAAGTTAAACACAATGCGCAATGTTCTGGGCTCCTACTAGTTTTGCCAAGAATTTTTTGAGGAATGAGAATGATGTTTGTTCAAATATTCACTTCCAGTCACTATACCTTGCCTTCTATTAAAGAGCTGGCTGTAGGAAAAGGCCTGTAATGCCAAAAACTTATCAAATTTGAATAAACTGTTTTTAAGCAAAAGACGCATGTTGAGGGGGTGGGGGAAAGGCGAAGAGTATGAGTGGAGTCTATTTCCCGGTTAATTCCAATAGGGATAGCTCCGTTTGTTTCTCTTCTGGGTGGGCGATGTTTATTCATAAATGCTGTCTTACTTGGAGCTTAGTGTCCGCACTGTTTCCTAAGCAGAGTCTGAACGGGAGCGTGAAGCCCGCTGCAGACGACAGTCTTTAGTCCTGCGTTCTCACTGCACAGCGTTCAATTATTTCGTTGTGTCCCGACCAAAGAGGTTTAATACAAGGAGGGGATGCTAATATTCTTCCCGTGGCTGAAGCCTGGCTATCTCGCTGATTGGCTTGACGAATGACTAGGAGCCTGTGATTGGTGGGAAGAAAGTAGGCATCGAAAAAAAAGTTAACGAAGTGTCACTAGTAAAGCATCGTAAGCCAGCCTCTTCAAATGTGTAGTAAATAACACAGCAGGCTGTGTACTTTTCGTTTTAGAAACACTAAACAAAGCAGAAGACACAGTAGTGCATTCGACCGCTAACTGTGTAGTGAAAACGCACGACAAACAAACTTTCACATGCACTGTTACATTGACGTTGAATGTTTCACCTGTCGATCATGGGAATTTTTTTTCAAGCTCGTAAACAAAACACCTGTGGATAATATTTCAAACAAGAGGGTTTGTTTCGGTTCAAGATGTTACGGCCCGTCAGACGATTGTCAAATGAACGCGTTTTCACGGCTAAGCGTCTGAGTAGTTCGTTGTGTCTTAGTAAATGCAACCAAAAGATTCACTGAGCGGCTAGTCTTCAAGTTAGCTGGTCTAGTGTCACTTGTGAAGCTTCGGAAACCTTTTCAAATTTGCAGTGGTTACTGCACAACTAAGAAAATTTTGCGCTATGTTCTGCTTAGGTTGACACAACAACGTCCTGGAAGGATGCCAAAACCAGTTTATTTGACAATCTTGTGAGCTCGTCTTACCATATGCAGGCAAATCCCCTAATTCGCCCGATCTTAATTCGTTGATACCGCTAATTTGTTCAAAATCTTGCAGCCGTACTTCTTAATTAATTTTGAACTCTGATCCCTCAATTTGTTTACATCGAAAATTTGATATGTCGAGCAAAGTAAACCAAATTCTATGCGCATCCTCCACAGCTACATCAGCTACTGGTATATAGAGATGCAAGACTTAGAACCGCAGTATATTATAACTAGAGCTCGGGGTATTATTTTACTTTAACTTACACACGATTTTCATGATTTTTTTTTTTTGTGTTCAGTATGTAAATTGGGTCAATTTAAGACAATTGACATATGACCGCCCGGCTCGGCGTATATGACCTGAATTTAGACACAGATACTGCAGGCTTGATAAATAGCTGTCAAGGTCTTCCGTGTCGGTGATATAGGTAGAGCTATATAGGCAGGACGGAACCCCGTATACCATTTCCCCATAGTGAAAACACGAGTATTGAGCCTTCAAATTTTATGAACGTTCCCTACGACAATAACTATCATGAAGGTTCCCAATATAGAACAACTAAGAGCGTCTTACGAGTAGTCGTGTTTGAGCCAGTTGAGGATCTCTTCATCCTCCAGATCGCCATCATCGTCCTGATCTTCCTCCTCGAACTCCTGCGGTCGGGAGTCCTCGTCAACGTCTGGGTAGGGAAATGCATTCACGTTAATGAATTAAAAACGATCGCTCCCCACTGATATTATGTACTTAATTTCCAATACTTTGAGACAGAGAGTATGAAGCAGTAGGCCTATTGTTGTTTTTCTCCCCTGCTCGCCCGACTTTTGAAAATCCTACCGATAGTCCAGCAAGTGGTTCCCGTTTTGAGAGTATTTAGGCCGTGATTAAGAACTCTCGCATTACGAGTAAATTACAACATCGATAGATTATTATTATTATATTCAGAAGCTCTAGTCTCTGTTTCCACAACAAAAGCGATATTACAGAAGAAGAAGGAAGGGTCGTATTGTACGACAAGACGCGTGGAACTGGTACACGAGGGTGTTTCCACTCAGAATCAACGAGCTTGGGAACAGCAAGTGGGGAAAGAAGAGGAAGAACAGATGAAAGTAAGATCAGTAGGAGTGTGAAATAAGAAGGAAGCGAAGTAGGCACGAAAGACAGAAGGTCCGAAGGCCCATCTAACGGCTAAGGTAATCTAAAGGGTTTTCTTGGGGGGGTGCTGCTCCCCGTCACAATATCTATTGAACTCTGCCTTATAAACAAATGTTCCATGACAGTGTAATGACAGCCAGGCCTTATTATTATTATATTGAGTAGTTTAAGTCTCCGTCTCCACATCAAAGGCGATCTAACAGAGGAAGAAGCAAGGGACCCATAGTGTGACGATAGATACGTGGAACCCATGCACGAGGGTGTTCCCACAGAGGATCAACGCGCATGTGAACAGCAAGTCGGGAAAGAAGATTAAGAACAGATTGAAGAAAGATCAGAAGGAGTAAAAGATGGGAAGGAACAGCCAGGCCTTTTTTTATGCTTTTGGCACAGAGGTTTAGTAGAAGGAAGTAGCAACGGCTGCGGAGACCGAAAGCTGAATGTTTCGGCAAGGCTGAAGCCTGACGGACTCACTGATTGGCTGCACGAATGCCTGGAAACCTGCGATTGTTAGGAAAAGATGGCTGGGAGCCTATGATTGGTGGAAAGGGATGGCTGGGAGCCTGTCACTGGTGGGAAGGGATGACTAGGAGCCTGTGATTGGTGGGAAGGAATGGCTGGGAGCATGTGATTAGTGGAAAGGAAGCAGCCATCAAAGTATTAAAAAATAATAACTTCGACCTCTTTGACATTTAGTGTCGATGCAGATACAAAGGATAATATGCATCTGCAGTTTGATTTTCTATTTAACCCGCTTACGCACTTAGTAGTAGTAGAAGTCTTACTAGCGCTTCAGTGGCACACTGCCTATATCGCGCCGAACTATTCCTGTGTTTAACCACAGGCTCGTGCGCCGACTAGGGCGCGTTTTAAATTGGCAATGATGTTTGTCTCTGCTTTTCTGCCGGTAGGTCTCAGAGTGGTCAGTGCGCTACTGACAGGAAAAAGGCGCAAGTTGAGCATCTCCAACCCCCGGGCACGGCTGAACGCTTTCGCTCAACTACGCAGCACAGGGGAAGAAAACGAAATACAAGAAGGTAGAAGTCTAGTGGGAATAGGTCAGCCACCTCGATCAGCAGCCAGACCTCCCGAAACAGACGGGGAAGTATTTTGAGAGCCTACTTAACTTTACAAAACTAACCTCGTCAGCAAGAAGTGCGGCAAGTTGCAACATCCCCTGCGGAGAAGGCACTCGGGTCCGCTTACGCACTTACCCCAGTACATGTGTCCGGCAGTTGTCCAGTGTCGGGATATTATTTCTCATAAACCGAAGCAGTTTTGAAATTATTACTTGAAATAAAATCATCAAAACAATACAGCATACACCGTAGTCAACAGTTGTTCCTAAAGTTCAGTTTTCTACGGACCCCTGCGAAATCGCCCTGAAGCGCACGGACCCCCGCCATTAAAATGGCATCAGCTTAGTATATTACGTACTGAATGAGTCTTGTAGATGTCGATGGTTTCCAGACTATTGCACTTCAGTCAATACAGAACGGCAGAGGCATAACAACATACGCCAAACATATAATTACTCGTGTCACAGTCACGTGACATCCCAGCTCAGCCCAATATTCACATACAGCGAATTTTCACCGTTAAGTAATTCAACAGGAGGTCCGTAGGCTCATATACACCCCCAGGGGGAAACGCTGCCGTAATGGCGATTATATATTTGTATGTTTCGTGCCACTCTCTCAACGAAATAGTCAAAAAAATAAGCCAGGTTGTAACTTTTGTAGTTGTGCTGCGCTTCGATGGAAAACAATAGGAAAAAATTAGATGAGGTTGCACAATATGGCCAGTGTTTGACTTCATGCCCTTTTAATTGAACGCACTTTTTGCTCAGCCAACGTTAAAATGCATGCAACGCATATATTTATACCTTTTCTAAGCGCTGCCATAGAGTCTGATTTTTATATTACCTTCTCCATACAATGAATATAAATTTGCTCACAGTTTACGACGTGCAAATAGAGTAGATCAACAAAGCACAGGAGAAGCGTTTTTCACGGTGCAGTAGACACAGTAATTTTTTCCAGCTTGCTTTTTTCCTTTGAATACGGAGTATTCGCTAAGGTGCAAAAATTTCGCTCTGTTAAACTTTCATCATACCATAATTGAATACGCGGCAGAGAATTTAATTAAATTCAGTGATACTTTACTGCCTGCTAATATAAATTGAATGTTTGTGCATGTCAATTAAGGGTAGGAAGGACTGTACTGTTTAGATAAACTGACACAGTGAGCGCTCATTTCACGACAGTTTAAGTCGGCAGATGTAGCATAGCGTATCCATCATACGCATATCAGTAACAAATGTATAACCAATGAGGGAGAGTCATCGCAAATTTTTCATTGTCATTTTTGACAGCGCTGGGACTCTAGTATAGAATATACAGCTAAATAAAGAACTGCACAGCAGGAATTAAATGCACGCCACAATGTCAGGCACTCACCGATATTGGCGACGAACTCGTCCTTGGATAGCTTGCCGTCTCCGTCGGTGTCCTTCCTTTCCATGGTGTGTCTCAGCATCACCTTCAGCATGTGGTCGAAACGGTCGGGCTCGCTGAAGGATGGAGATAATGAAAAATAATGAAACAGTTACCGCGCACCAACGAAATTCACAATAGGCCTGTGTGTGAATCTTATGCTGCAATAGAACTTTTATATAAATTTGTACAAAAGTAAGCTGTGTGGTATATCAGCGCTATAAATGTGCAACCTAACCTACTGTATATGTAACCCTCAAGTATTCAACTAGGCCTAAGTTTAGTCATCTCGTACTGTAGTAGTGTCAGTTGATAAAAACCTTCCTATTGGCAGAAATGAAAGAGTTTGTTTGTTGACGGATCGATGTGGCCGTTTTCCGGTATAGCACAGAAAATAGCCATGTGTTGTTGTTACCTCCGCCAAGGATGCTATGTTTACGTCGTGTTTATCTGTCTGTCTGTCATCAGCATAACTCAAAAGTTATGGACGATTCGCCATGTTATTTGAACGAATTGTTAGGAATGTCACGATGAGTATTAGATGAAATTTTTGTCTTGGCTATTTTTTGTCCGTTTATTTGTTTCTATGTTTTTATGATCGTCAGAAACATAACCTAAAAGTTGAGACCGCATCTTCATGAAATATTCAGAATTTGTTAGAACTGTTGGCACAAATGATCAAAGTTGGTGAGGATCGGTTCGTCCGTTTCTGTATTTAAAGAGAGCCTGTCATTTAATGTTACTTATGTCATGAGGAAAAATGACCAATTTCTGGTCATGATAAAAAGGAATTCCTGGTTTTAGGGCCCATTTGAATTTTTCGTAACATAGTCTTGCTTGACGGAGGATTGTGCTCTCATATTGCTCTTGTTGTTACTTTTAATAGTAGAAGCCTCCGTTTCCATTGCAACAGCGAACTAACTGAGGATAGAGGAAGCACTACGGGACGTACAGTAAGTTAACAGCAACGCAATGTCATGCACGAGGGTGTCGCCACACGCGATCAACATGAACGGAACAGCCAATGGGGAAAGAAGAGGATGAACAGCATAAAGCAACATCAGCAAGAGTAGGCAAGTGGGAGGAACTTGGAAACAAGGCGGGCGCAGAGGCAAGATGACTCTGTGGCAAGCTAAAAGTGTAAAACTAAGCTAACGTACAGAGTCCCCCTGGGGTGACAGCACCCCCATAGGATACGCGAACTTAACTAACCTAGCCCTATTACCAATTGAAGTTTGAATAATTTCTTTTGCCTAAAATATGACATTATACAAGCTGATGCTGCGCTGGTGGCATCACACTCTATTTGCGAGAAACATCTCGAAGTTCTTGGTGTCGTGGACAGCGAGTTATGTCCGATATCCTCATTTTATCCGTACTTGGCTGTGCATTCACGCTATATGGATTTTGTCCCAACATCATAATAGGACAGAGAAACATGGAATAGCAAGTCAACTCAGGCTGATGTCAATAGGATTAAGATCCGTGCGCATATTATGACACGTATTATATATCTTTGTGCCATTGGATCCTACTAGTAATGAGGTGGAAATAATTTTAGGACACCTACATATATTTAATGCGTTTCTACATAATTTAAATCTTCAAGATATATACGATACTCAAGCTCAGTGTTTCCCAAGGTTCAATTTGCTACGGACCCTCTGTGAAATGGCCCTAAAGCACACGGACCCCCGCCATTAAAATTGCATCAACTTAGTATATTACGTACTGAATGACTATTGTAGATGTCGGTGGTTTCCAGACTATTGCTCTTCAGTTAGTACAGAACGGCAGAGGCATAACAACACACGCCAACCATATAATTATTCATGGCACAGTCACGTGACATCCCAGCGCAGCCCATTATTTACACACAACGAGTTTTTACCTTCAACTCTCGTGAATTTATTTTGACTCGCCCTAAATGACTATTTGCATTGGAAGATGGTCAACATATGCTGTTCTCACAGTTTTTAAAAAAGAAAAAGCTAAATTTTTGTAATAGAACAACAGCATTTAGGGCTAACAATGCCATTGCTAACATTTTGTAATTTTTTCAATTTCAATAAATAGATGTAAAATATTATTATAGGCAGTTTAAACTTATAATTTTCCTCTCATAACTTTAAAATATTTTATAATTTTCATCATCTATGGGACAAACTCAATGTAATATTGACACAAAAGCTTTAGACGTCATGAACCAGCAGGGGTCGGTGCGTGAATCACGGGGGGGGGGGGGCGTAGGCTCATATGCACCCCAAAAGGGAAACGCTGCTCTAGCTGCTTCAAGATTAAGTTGGCAGGCACTAACGTTTTCCGTAGGTTTAAAGTTACACAACACTAGCGACAAAAATTTAAACTATTGGGTTGGAAACAAGTTCTGAACAGGACAGTGGGAAAGGAAAATGTGTTTCCGAATTACTAAGCAAGCATATGACGATAGAATTATGCAAAGAAACCTTCAAATATTCAAACTTCATCTGTAAAGGCAAATATTAAGTTTATGAAACATTAAACCGTGAGAAGAAAGTATTTTTCATAAAGTTGTTAAGAAATATGTAAGTGCCCTAGACTTATTTCCAAAACTTTACATGAATATTGGGCGTGTTCGATTGGGTGCCAAAGCTAAGTTGTCGACATTTGATTTGTCCGAAACTTCACGCAGGTGCCTGGTTTCAACCTGCTGAATTGAGTTTCGGGCATTGACCTCTGATCGTTTGTCCTTGACACTTCCAGAAAGTAAATCTAAGGGTGCTGGCACACCAAAAGCAGCTTAGCGAGAAGCTGACAGGCTGGCAGTGTTTGAGAAGCACGGGAATGCATTGGAGCGCACACACCGAACAGCGGTGTGCGCGCTACAATGCATTTCCGTGCTTTTCATACACTGCCTGCCAGCTTCTCGCTGAACTGCTTTTGGTGTGCCAGCGCCCTTACTCTTTAGTCTCCTTATGATGCTATCTCAGAGGGCTTAGCGTAATCCAGGTGATTCTAACGCTTGTAGCATCTTCAAAACTGTAAAACCAAAGCTTTTGTCTGAAGTTTAAGACAAGGCAAGCCTCGAGAGCTTAACTTCGGCACCCAATCGAACACGCCCATTAGCAACTGAAGACACGCACTTGAAGGCGAGGTGCTCCTCTTCGTTCAGGAAGCCGTCGTCATCGGTATCGGCCTCGTCGAACAGCTCTCGGTCCTCCCGCAGGTACTGCACAGGCAAGTCAAGGTCGTCAACTGTGACTCCACCCACCACTGGGAAACGGGTTCGTGCGGCGGACATAGACCAACTGGCCCCAGAGGAATAAGCACAGCTGCAGCCGCCGACAAATTGCTATGAACTATGGCGCCGAAACGGAAGGTTCAACGACCTGCCTCCCCCCCATATCCTATGGTAAGTACCCCCACGATAGCTATGCGCACAAGCAGATTTGCTGATTCAGGGCGCAGAGCACTTTGCACAAAGATCGGTCACCTGAAGTGGGGATCGTTCCCGGGACTCTCAGCACAACCGTGCAGCACGCAACGTCCGCTGATGAAGCAGGGTTATGGTTATATAAGATTCCCTACGCGTTCCCTAGGCCGGGCGCACATTGAGACGCAGGCAACGCAGGTGACACAGAGCAGGGCACAGACCTGGGTTTCATTGGTTCTAATCTAACCACGCATATTGACACGCAGGACAGCACATCACAGGTACAGACCTGTGTCGGCCTGCTCGACGCAGTCGTCCGAACACAGTTTCCTGGGCCACGTGCCGCCCAGTGGCCCGACTGCCACATTTTCCGAGGAAAATAATCTAGTTTGAGGGAAAAATACTCTAAAATAATATAGATTTTGCTAAAAAAATATCTACAATATAATCTAACCTAAAAAATAGGTATCTGCTAGTGGTTGTTGCTGTGAGATGTTTGACTACTCTTACAGTGTGATTAAATCTGTAAAGTGTTATTTTGAGGAGAAAACCTCCCTGAATGTCTAGGTTTTGACTGGTGAGATCGACTTTCATAAGTTGGCTCTTAACTGAGTAATCTTGAAACTTTCGAGAACTCCATAATTGTACTCCGTACAACGAAGTCTTTAGTCAACTCGATATACATATTTGAGTAGTTTTTATCTATTATCATGGAATAGTTTGACTATCCTGGTTTGCACAACCAAGTTAAGGTGGCCTGACAGAGGAAGCGTTTGGCAAGTGCAACACGATATGCCAGGAGGCAAATTTCTAAAATTGTCTTATTTTACAGAAAATGTGTATTTTGATAATGATGTGCATGACTGCGCTTGCCATCCTGATCACTATCACAGGAGCAAAGTAAACGCTCCAGTGTGGTTTTAGGCTTCGACTCGCACACAGCTCTACCACTAAGATGAACATATAATACATCAGTGTTTCGTACTGTTTGTACGCTACGACAAGCGGCACGGTCCAGCTCCGAGTATACCTCCTACCTCTGGACTGGTATAGTTTTACCGTGGCATTAACACGCCGAAAATTGCAGTCACAACAAAGTGACCGTCAGAGTGAAAATTTGAGTGACAGGCCCGCCGTTAAAGACCTTCATTGGACTTCACGACTTACCCTCTCCTTCAGCGCCCGCCTCTTCTCATCCTTAGGCATGCTGGCTTCGACGTTGTCAGGGTCCTTGATGTCGTGGTGGTATGTCAGATGCTCCTTCCAAGACACCAGTTTGTTCTTGTCCGAGTCTTGGTCCTTAAAGGTTTCGATCGTGTCCTGTGTACGAATGCGCCTGGAAAAACAAGATGCAAGTCAGGACATCGAGAAGGCCATTTCTGCGCCCTGATATGACAGACGGACTGGAGTTGGCCAAGAGAAAGAGGCCAGTTTTTGCGTCCTGACATGAGTGTGCAAACGGAATAAAGTCGAGGCACAAAAAAATATCACTTTACTTGCATAGTCGTAAGTAGCGGGCCCTTGAACACTAGTGGCCACTTCCGGCACAAGCGCACGAGTATATCTACGAAAGCAGGAAGTATGCGGAATCGTGTCTCATTAACTCGTGGCTGGGTTATAAGTGCTGCCTCGGCTACAGATGGATTGAAATCAAGCTGCACAAACGGTCACTTGCGAGTATCGCTGTGTACGTCCATGAATTGAAAGCAGGAGATGCAGACCGTCATTTCTGCTTCTAAACATATGAATACAAAATTGGGAACTAAAAGCAGGCGAGGTCAAGATTGCTGTAAAGCGTGCAAGTTATCGTAGAGATAAAACCGTATGGGTGTTCTAAGGTTTCAGCAAGAGGCATCAACAACAACAACAACATTCATTAATAGATATAAGAGTTTATTAAGCCCTAACAATCTTCTACCACATTCTCCTCCAAGGTTTACGCACTTTTGGAGCCGTGTCATCCACTCATAACCAGATTGGCAGATATGGCAAACACACTGCTCAACTCTGAGTTTATCTTTCTGGCAAAGTCCTTTTCCCCGTGAAAATTGGTCCCAGTAATGTCTCCGGACAAATTCAACAATTAGTGGCGGAAACCAAGCCGCGTGATCATTGGCCGTCCGCCTTACAGTCCCGAGCCGGCAAGTCTGACTTTTGATAATTCCCCAAGTTATCAGAAAAACTTTCTGGGAACTGACGGGAAAAATCTAAACTGAAAAATCTACGTAATTGTGAGTACTCAGCGCTTTGCCAAGTGGACAACGCGGCTCCAGCAGTGCGTAAACCACGGAGGACATGCAGTGTACTGAAGCAGTGTGAGGCTCATTAACTACGCATCTCCGTCTATTTTTGCTTTCGTTAATGTTGACAAAATTTGGTATTTCGGTAAAATAAAGTACCGAGTGACGTCATATAATATATGATGGCAAAAATAAAAAATAAAAACAAGAGAAGCGCTATAGCAGCGAGGGGCTGCTCAAGTGCGGGGCTGCGCGGTTCCATGTCAGGATCCTCACGTTTTCCACGAACTGAAAGGGCGGCAACTGACATTAAATTTCAGTGACGCCAGTAACTATTTTGTAGCTCACGAAGCACTACAAATTTTGCGGCATGGGCGAGTGTGGCGGCTTCACTTAACCCTGCACGGATCGCAGTCCTTCCTCGAATGCGTATCATATAATGCCGCTGCTGTGCGACTGGGACATTTGGCTGGTCATGGTGTGCTCAACGGCAACGAGCAGGCACGAGTCAGAAGGCACGAGTCAGAGGGCACGAGTCAGAGGGCACGAGTCAGAAGGCACGAGTCAGAGGGCACGAGTCACAAGGCACGAGTCACAAGGCACGAGTCAGAGGGCACGAGTCACAAGGCACGAGTCACAAGGCACGAGTCAGAGGGCACGAGTCAGAAGGCACGAGTCACAAGGAACGAGTCACAAGGAACGAGTCACAAGGAACGAGTCACAAGGAACGAGCCACAAGGAACGAGCCACAAGGAACGAGTCACAAGGAACGAGTCACAAGGAACGAGTCACAAGGAACGAGTCACAAGGAACGAGTCACAAGGAACGAGTCAGAAGGAACGAACGAGTCAGAAGGAACGAACGAGTCAGAAGAAACGAGTCAGAAGAAACGAGTCAGAAGAAACGAGTCAGAAGAAACGAGTCAGGAGAAACGAGTCAGGAGAAACGAGTCAGGAGAAACGAGTCAGAAGAAACGAGTCAGAAGAAACGAGTCAGAAGAAACTAGTCAGAGGAAACGAGTCAGAGGGAACGAGTCAGAGGGAACGAGTCAGAGGGAACGAGTCAGAAGGAACGAGTCAGAAGGAACGAGTCACAAGGCACGAGTCAGAGGGCACGAGTCAGAAGGCACGAGTCACAAGGAACGAGTCACAAGGAACGAGTCACAAGGAACGAGTCACAAGGAACGAGCCACAAGGAACGAGCCACAAGGAACGAGTCACAAGGAACGAG
>LQNS02277242.1:2986955-2999027 GCA_001587735.2 Parhyale hawaiensis | reverse complement strand
ATACGGAGCTTAAATATAGAGATGGAGTGGAAGTGAGAAGAAGTCAGCATAAAATGGCCTGGGAAGCTTTGGTCGTTAAGTGCTTGCGACTCGTGGAGGAGGAGTTCTTAGCTGAGGAGTATATCTCTCCCAGTGTACGTCAAGACGATTTTTAAACGAGTTGACCGACTCCGCAGAAACAACATCGGAAGGTAGTCTATTCCAAATGCTGACAATGAAATAGGGAAAGTGGCACCTGAGGCATGATTCTACCCAGGAACGAAGAACCAATTTATGCTCAGCTTTAATTAGGCTTTAAAAATAATTTCATTTTACCTGTATATATTTAGGAACCGAAAGAGGAGTTTCAATTGAGTAATTTGGACTGTACTGCGTGAGACGGAGTCTCGAGGACAGGGCTGGACGCAGCGCTATCATCTGCATGCTTCACCACAGTCATCAACTTTGCGGGCAAATGTTAATTTAATTTTTACTACACACTATGAGGCTCCCGTTTCACTAAAAAGACAGTCTAACAGAGGAACAAATGCGAGACATACAGTTAGTTGACAAAAACGTGGGACCCTTGCATGCATGCGGGTGTTCCTGTACGAGATCATAATGAATGAGAACAGCAAATTGAGAGAGAAGAAGAAAACAAAATAGAGCATTATCGGTAGGATTATAAAAAGAAAGGAAGTAAAGTAGGTTCGAATTTACTAGAGCACTCTGAGAGCGCATACCTCCGCCAACTAAGGTAACGGTAACGAAAAATTCAAATTGGCTCTGAAACCATGATTTCATTTGTATCAGCTCCAAAATCCAATCATTTGGGCCTTTTAATGGTATTAACAGTTTCTGCAATTTTTTAAAGATCCTTTCATAACGGTTTGAGTTATGCCGCTAACAAATATTATGACAAACATACAAACGAATCAGCTGATCTGCACCAAAATTTAATCATTCATGTCTTTTAACATTTCTAATAATCCCTGCAAGTTTCAGAAAAACTGAAAACTTTTTGAGTTATTACGCTAACAAACACAGCAAAAAACATACGAACAAACAGATCGTGACGAAAATTTGGTCATTTTCTCTTTATGATATACCTAACAACTCATGTAAATTTTATAAAAATCCGTCCACAACTTTTTGAGTGAATGTTAGGTAGGGTAGGGTTAGAAGAGGCATTTTCGGTCTGGTGAGGCAAGTAAGCATAAGATAAAAGAAAAATAAAGTTCGGTTAAGTACTACAATGGGTTAGGGAAGCGTAGGAATCTATTTGTTGCCGATGTAAGCTCGGTCAATAATAATATAATATTCATTGAAATAAATAGAACACACTAAAACCAATACACATGTAAAAATAATTCAGTAAGGTACGTATGACATGATCAAACATATCGAAGAATTTCAAGCCCTCTGTTAGTTCCTTTTAAAATATTCGGGCAAAACGCATAATACATGACAGTGTTAGAGTCATGACATGACCTACCTCTTGTTTCTCTCAATTACAAGTAATTCACTACAGTATCATGTCGCGGAAAAATCCGTAGTTATGTTATCGATAGGAAGTTTACGCCTCCGTTTCCGAGCAGACGATTTTACAGAGGAATGAGCAAGGGACCTATAGTATATCTAGAGAAACGGGGAACCCATGCGTGAAGGTGTTCCCACTCAGGATCAACGCGCATGGGAACCGCAAGTCGGGAAAGAAGAGGCAGAAACAGAATAAAGCATGAGTAAGTAAAAGTATGAAATCGGGAAGGAAGCAAAGTGGGCACGAAAGAGAGACGTCCCAAAGGCCTAGCTAAGGGCTGTGAGAAAATCCATTGATAATTACACAGAGAGCAGAACAACAAAATAGTACATGGTTATGCCACCTAATGCAGGTTTAGACGATTGCTAAATGAGGACGCCAATCAGGCCTCGGCCAGAATGGCCCCACGGGGCATCAAAGGCGGAGAGGACACGTCATTCAGAAGGTACGCGGACAAGCGACATCCACGCCCCAGGGCGCCCCACACACGACCGACACCCACAAGAACGGCAAACTGATAGAAGGAAGGTGAAGATGAACGGTACAAAATGCGATAAGCTGGACACGGACAGTATCCATCTTATACGGGTTCCAACCGAGGACCAAGAAGAAGCTCGGGAACTCCCTGAGTCTCCCCAGGACTACGTCTCAGATATAAGCCAATTCTACTCACGCAATGGCCTCTTCCATCCACTTCTTCATCTCGTCGGCCTTCAAGTAGCCGTCTTTGTCCGTGTCTACCATCGGGAGGATTTTCTTCATCTTCTTGAGGAGCTGAGGAGTGGAGAGCTCGGGGATCTCCAGCTCTACTTTGTCCGATGCTGTAAAGTAGTGCGAGAGATAGAGATAGTAAAATGGGCAATATTACGAAATGAAAGACAGACAGAGAAAAGAATGGATGAAAGAAACAAGGTGATTCTATTTCTATATAAGTTCGTTTAAACCTCACTAGTAAAATGTCCCAAGAGAAGAAGACGAAGAGATGCACAAGAGGTTTGTTCACGGCAAAGTGGAACCCATGAACGAAGGTGTATTCGCACAGGAGCGACGCGCTTAGCATCAGCAAATCGGGAAAAAACGAAGAACAGAATAAAAAATCATCAGCGGGAGCATGCAAAGCAAATGGGAAGTAGCAAAGTGGACACAAAAGACAGACGACCGAGAGGCCTGGAAAATTTAGTTAATTCCTTCTTCCATACCGTTACATATTGTAACACTCCATACGCGATATTCCCGCGAGAGATGCAAATTAATTCAAGAAAGAAAAGGTTAAGTCAGTGCCTTACAGTGGACTTCACATCTCAGATACTTTTGCAACCCTGCGCGCCCCAAAGGCTGCGTCGCTGTGACAAAGAAGCGAATCTCAGGGGCCCGGTACTTTATGGTGCCGATTTTTTTAGCGTTGACGTTTGGGCACCGATTTTTTGAGGCCATCATTTGTTTGGCACCGAATATTTTGACGCTGATTGAAATTGAAACAGGATATGCGGACTAGATGAAATTACTATAAAACCTTCTATTTAAGATAAATATCTAAACACTAACGTTAAAATAGTCTCACAATATGTAAAATGCGCTTATCAACTGTCACATGCTAAAGAAGATAACATCAACAATATACTGCATCGAATAAAGTTATTTATTCAAAGTCTGTCCTGATTGTGGGCTAAACCACGCAAATATTCAAACGGCTCTTTTTCTGACCTAACCATACCTACCTAACCTAGCATTACCTAACCTTACCTAAACTAACCTAAGTATTGGGCGCCAAAATATTCGGTTCGGTAAATTTTTTACTATTATCCCCACTCAATTTTAGTATTTTTGCAGACATCTTTAGGTAAAATAAGGCATTCCAAGACTTTTTCGTGAATGACGTTCTCGTCGGAAATGCTTAGTTTTCGAGATATTTGACTTTAAAGTACCCAATATTTTTCTTTGGAGAAAATAGAAGGCGTCATTATTGGCTTGCTAGCAACCCCATGATAACATAACCGAACCTTTCTAGGCTAACTTAACCTTACCCAACCTAACATAACCCAATTTAATCTAACGCAATGTAGCAAAACTTAACCTAACCAAAACTAACCCAAAAACCCTATAAAAAGAGGTTTCCCATTACATTGTACCAGTGTGGTTATTTTACCCCATAGAAAAACAATGGGAACTTCAAAGTCAAATATCTCGAAAACTAAGCATTTCCGACGAAAATGTTATTCATTAAAAACGTGTTAGAATGCTTTATGTCACCTAAATATGCGAACAAAAATACGGGATTTGAGTGGGGTAGTAGTAAAAAGAATAATTTCGGTGCCAAAACATCGGCGCCCAAAAACCTGTGCCCTAAAGTCCCATTCTGCATCTCAGACCTCGAGACAGCGACCGCTGCGCTCTATCCGCTGCGCAAGAGTAGCTAGCGAGATAAGTTAACTCAAAACAGCAAAGGAAAGAAATAAATAAGAACAAAAAATAAGTACACATAAGTTAAATTTTTGACCAGGGGAGATTAACTGACAGAGGAGAGCAGCCCCACATGTTACCACCTACTTTTTATTTTATTAATTCAAGGAAAAGCTGCATCGCTTCATGTCTCTTCAAATCATGAAAGTTTTCATCCCTGAATGCTATTACATAACCTACAGGCTATAATTCCAGCTAATAGTATAAACTGCAACTATTCAGAGTAGCATTTGTAACGCTATTACGAAACCTATGTAGGGTACTATTTCTTTGGCAGTAGTACGAGTGATCGCTATTTACAGTAGTACTTATAATACTCACGCAAATCCGACATCCAATAATTATTGCTGCCTACAAATATTTTCAAGATTTGTGTAACTAGCAGGCTATAGCTAGTAATTAGAGTAGTATTATAACCATTATTAGCTAATAAGGATCATTGATCAAGTTCCCCGTGAAAACGATAAACATCACAAATTTCCCCAACTTGTAGGCTATTGAGGAGTTTCTGTCCAACTAACTGCTCAGGCATAAAATTTCACGTATGAACAAGCAAAGATAGCTAGCAGATATAGGGTAAGGTCTCAATTACCGAATGCCCATCTATTACCGAATATAGGTAGGAATCTTATTGCGTTCGGTAATAGAAAGGCATTCGGTAATTGAGACATTACCCTAGGTAGGAATCTTATTACGTTCGGTAATAGAAAGGCATTCGGTAATTGAGACATTACCCTAGGTAGGAATCTTATTACGTTCGGTAATAGAAAGGCATTCGGTAACTGAGACATTACCCTACTTACCTAACCTACGTATCTATGTATACAAAACAGCAGTGACAAACCAAGGAGGGCAACACGAGGCCATAGTCCTCGGCAGAATATAAAAATGTATCATTCCCCCCCCCCCCCACCAAGCTCCGGAGCTGACTACAGTTCTATTCTTAAAGGTTCAGGTATCATATCTTTAGAGGCGTCGTATAATGCATGCATGCATACTAGCGGGAACCTTTGGAAACTCTATTGAACAAATGCAATAGTCTTCAGTGATATCTCACACCAGTATCATCCTAATATTTCCTATTTAATACTGCACAAAGGAACCTAACCTCTGGAAATTTTACAGAGCAAAGGAATTGTTCCTCAATTATGATGCCCTCAGACCTGGCCGCTTCTAGCTAGCATAAGACACTAACTGAGAAGAATGTTCCTCAAGTCATGCAGTGAATCTTCCACCCCGACACCTGGAAGCAGCAGCAGCAGCAGCAGCTTTAATTTGAATATTACACCCTCTTCTATTGATCCAGTCCCAGATCGTATCAAGGATACGTCAATGATGCCCTAATTCTCCGTCATTCTAATACTGATGAAGGGGCCACAGTCGTACTAAGTATAAGGACAAGCACAATTATAGCTAGATAGAATAAGTTTAGTGAACACAAATGGATACGCTTTCTAGCACCCAGTTGAAAATTGAGCAAAGTAGTAGAAATATAAAATAGTTTTATCCTATCTAAATAACTACTAAGCTCTCTAAGAAAGGAAAAGGAAGGGGCATACAGCATGTCGATAGACCCGTGGAACCCATGCACGAAGGTATTCCCACACAAGATTAACGCGCATGGGAGCAGAAAGTCGGGAAAAACGAGGAAGAAAGACAAAAGTAATACCAGAAAAAATATGAAATTGGAAAGAAGCTAAGTGAGCACGACATGCAGACGTCTCGGAAGGCCTAGCTAACGATTAAGTTAACCTCCAGGGTCCCCATGGTGGCGCTGCTCCCCGTAACATACGATGGACGAACCTAGAACTTGAGCAAAGGGATAAGATCTACTTATCTGAAGGTTCATTATACGGCTGCTATTAAACCCACAGTTACCCACCCCCCTCCCTAAGAACAGAACACAGGGCCCACAATTCCAAATGATTCAGCAATGAAGGACTTACTGCCTTGTAATTTCAAGCTCAACTGTCCGAGATAAACACGTTCTATATGAACCCCACGCATGTAACTGTAGATCATTATGTTCAGACCCTATGCGCCGGCCAGTGAGAAGGCTCGTTGCATTATAGTTGGACTCTAAGGACGTATTCACACGTCCTCATCATAACACGTTCACTCAATCTGATTGACGTCGCGCGTTGATTTGATAGAAGCAGCTACAGCAAACGCGGTACACCAAAGGATGAAGCATGTCCTTTTTTGTACGTGCTGCGCCATTTAAGTCCAGTATACAGAGCCTTTAAATACTATATACTCTATAGCGTTCTTAAATCATGAGGAAGTCGATAAAAACGTTTTTTTTCTCTCTTTTATCGTCGCGGGAATCGCTGTAGTCCCGTTCAAGACAAGAAAACTATAAACCTGAAAAATTTGTAAAAACACAAACGCCATATTTGATTTGAAAGTCCAACTGATTGCTCTGTGCTTATTTTTCTTCTATTGGTTTATGATGATGGCAATGAATATTTTGAAAATAGGTTTTTTCTATCAAAATCAGGCAATAAGATTATGGGATACGAATGTGACTTCGAAGCGACGTGAAATGTCAGCGAAAATGTAGAGAAACGATATCATAACTTGACGAGCAGCGTCATTCATTTGAATGAAGGACACTTCTACGTGTAGAGAGAGACAGAAAAAGCTCGTGTTCATTTTCGTGATTGAATGCGTTGCGATGAGGGACGTGAAAACTCGCCCTAACACACCAAGGGGTGCATGAGCTTCGTAAATGAATATTTACAAGTGATGGCTGTGCGTTACAATACGGGCAGGCTTCACGAGCTCCCGTCTACCTTAATAAATGTGTGCACCTAACCAAAATTACATTATCATTATGCAGTTTTCTCACCTCGGGAAAGCATCCGCGCTAAGTCGCCATGCTCATAGTCTTCATCCTTTTGCTTTGTCAGTAACTCATTATCGTTATCTTTGTCATCATCGTCATCGTGATCGTCGTCATCATCGTCGTCGTCATTGTCAGTAGCTTTTATTTCCATGATGGAGGCGAAGAGCAGCGCAAGTAACGCCGCCTGCCATAGAAACTTGTAGGATGCCATCGTTTTCTGTTCTATAATCTGAGAGAAAAGAAAGAATATGAACAGTGATTTATCTAATGCCATCTTTACTGCTGCACAATCTGAGGCAGGAAGCAAAGAATGCAACAGAAGAACTCAATAGGACTGAAATAAAACTTAGCCATCGACGATTTTTCTTTTTAAATTAGTAAAAATATTCCTAGGCTGCTCAGCCATAGTTTCGTCGATGATGACATCACTTGTAGATGCTAATTTCTCGTGAGTCCTCCCGTTACGTTCTTTGTTTCCTGATCTGAGGAATAAACTGGAATATATATATATATATATATGAACTGCAACATGTCTGATACAATCCATTTCTGTGTTGCTGTCCGAGGGAATAAAGAGAGAGAAAGTCTTCAACAACTCACACGGTTCCATCTGTTTCTGCTGTAAAATACAAGACGAAATGTAAAGCATCGTACAGACGAAATGGGAAGATGATTAATTCCACCACTAGGGTAGCTGGACGTGAAAACATTACCCTAGATCCTATGGAAGATAGGCTACCATTGAATCAGAACAGAAAAAACGTCATTATATTTATTACTTGCGTATTTATTTCATGTTCTCATAGAGGATAAAGTTATACAACGTTTACAACCTAGTTATACAACCTATCGTTACTTGTATTCTTTTTAAATTTGGAATTAAAGCTCATCTGTATAAGCTTGATCTGCTATGGAGATACAAAGTATAGCTAGTGATCGTTAATTTTGACTTTTTTCCTAACGGTTAATGAGGGTGATTTTGCTTTGCGGCAATGATTTAGGAATTGCCACCGATATCACCGAAGAGTTTTCCACTATAAATAATATTTTACTGATGAACGAAGCCAATTCTACTTCGAAAAGTCATGCATTTGCAAAGCAGTCCCAATTACCGAACAATGGACTAATTTTCACGAGGACAGATGTTACAAAACCAAAAATAATCCAGTGGTTTAGATCTACCGTACCTCCTATAGCATCAGGCTTGGAGAGCATATTGGTTCAGCCGCCTAGCTGCCAGAGAACCATGAGCAGACTCACAGCATTAACTTCAAAACCTTTGAAGCCGATCATAAATTTAATGAGATTTGATTGAGAATTTAGGGATGGGAGAAGTAATAAAAGTCTACAGAGCAGAAGCTTGGATAACTGACAATCTGCCAGATTATGCCAAGACTCTTAGATTTTGGAAAAAGTGGGTCATCCACCTTCGTTGTAACACATCTACCCCAAACGACTCAAACTGTCTACGCATTGATGCACTGCGATGTCTATAAATATTTTACATCTTACAGATCATGACTTCAACTCCATGTGTATGCTATCAACTACTTCATTTGTTTATTCGAGACGTAAATATCCTCGCATCTTATCTCCTCACAGGAGTGAGACACCCGATATATGCAAATTTGTACATCATCATCTCACTAATATGTCATGCTCCCTGTTGATAAAAATAATAATGTAATGAAAACGGCTTATGAAGACCGCTGTACATATCTATATATTTGGTAATCTCCTGTTTGTAGATAAGATACAGTAATTCATCCTTCGGCTTTAGAAACGTAGAAGTTGATCAAATAAGCACTGACTGGAATCAATGGTCTGAATGATGCAAAGTGGCTATGAACATTGATGCGCGTAATCAGACACTTTAACTGATGCTTAAGCACGGGGAGACAATACATACGTGAAAGAATGACACATACTGGCAAGAAGAGAATCTATTAGTGGAATACTTGTTTGGGCTAATTGTGATACATATGTTTTTCATCCAACGCTCCTTTTCCGTAGAATACCACCATTTCTATACAAAACTATTGCGTGAAGTGCCCCACCAACCAGAGCACGGACAAAGTTCATTCTTAGAATAGTTTTCTCATCATTTAAAAATTTTCAACCAAAATTAGCGTTGAAAAAGTTCACGCGCCGTTGGACCCATCGATATCCTTCAATGCCCTCTATTTATGCCTAAGAAAAAAGGGATACACTTTAGATTTTTTTGGAACTGTTTTTCTAAGATTCTTTAGAACTAGAACTATAACTAACATACCTATGTTAGTTATAGCGATACTGCTTTGAAAAAAGAGCCGTGTTTACTGTATTCGTCACACGTTTTGGTATGTTCAAGGAAAATCAGGCTATGGCTGTAATCAATGTGATGCATCCTCATCATAGAATTACAAAACAGTGAAGAGGAGCCATTACAAAATCATAGCCTTTATTATTAGAAGCGGGATTCACAGACCTAAAATAATTATGATGACTGGGATTATACATCAGTAAAAATTTGATCTTCTCTGTCAGACCAGTGACAAATAATAGACTCAGCAAATCAACGACATGTGAGTTGTAACCGGGTTCTAAAGTTTCAGGCGAGCACGCATATTGCTTCATATTCCCTGCGAATGAATAAATGAAGCAAATTAATAGCCTGGGTAAAATAAAGATCTTAATATTGGGCCTTACTTCTAGCAGTTAACGAACATAAATGGTAAAGGAGTGGTTACACGGTATATTGGCCATTCTAAACTCTTTTACTTAACTTTACCTATCAGAAATAAAGTGATCAGGTGCAATGTATCTTCTACAGTGAAACAAAGGCCTCAGCAACGGGCTTGAACGATAATGAGGGGTCATCAATCGTGATTACCAGATAGGCTAGCAAATAAATAAATGGATGAATAAATATATAGAGTGCTACTCTCACCCCTAATCTGTAAAAACTAACAACAAATTACACAAACACCTGTCTCATCATTATTAGGTACTGGGCATGAAAATATTTCAGCTACACAGAGTACATAGCACACGCTCAGTAGGGTGGAGCGAAAAAGGGGGTTTTGCAACTTTTTTTGAAATGTGACTTCCAATAGAGATATTATGTTGCCAAAGTGCCTCAAAACAATCATGTTAAAATTATAGAAGTGTAGATGAATATTTTGAGGTGCCCCACGAATATTAAATTTTGTAAAATTTCTAAAATGTAATTATCTATACATCATAATTACAATCTGTGAAGCTACATCCAATACCAAAATTATTGTAATAATTCATAATACTAATAACATACTTAACTCTGCAATGTCTATTCAAGCATTTTCAGGTGGTATCATGCTAATAACATTTATATGTCCCTTTTAGCAAATTTCCTAGATTTTTAATTACTGTTATGGAGCTTATAGTACGTTCTTTAGTTTAGTGTAGTTGCTTATAATTGTGTAATCAACTTTAAAAAAATGTATAAAATAAATGAATGTTTTGACTATCCAGCACTTTAATTAATTCCAAAATATTAATAAAAATGTAAAAAATTCAGAATTTTCAACAGTCTTGGGCACCTCAAGATGTTAGATTTTTGGGAAACCCTTTTAACATAATCAATCCTATACAACATGGCAACAAAATCACACCATTGTTTAAAATATTTCGAAAGTTTGTTTTTTCGCTCCACCCTAACGCTCAGTGGACAGGGTAGCAATAAGAAGAATAATACCGCAGCTTAACTGCAGTTTGGGATTTTTAGAATAAATTAAAGAAATGAGTAAATACAGCTAATGCTAGTTCAGAAAGAAAAGGCTATTTTATTTCTCGCTACAAAAAATTGTTGAAATAAGTACATATGGCTCCTCTGAATTACCCAAAAACTTTCAGCAGATACATAATTTACCTCCGTGTCTCAGCCCCATTCCTGATACGAAACTTACTCAATTCGCCTCACAAAATTTTATTTAATTAAAATATAGTTCTAAATAGCACACGAACGTTCAGATATTTCTAAAATTGAATTAAGTGCATAAATATATAATCTTATCGGAGACTAGCATATATATTTATATATTATTCGAAGTTATTAATTTGACCTCTGATGGAACTGGCGGTTATCTAATTGATTTTAGTCAGCCTCGTGCACTACTAGTCAAAAAATATCGAGCTCGTGAAAGCTAGCACCTCACCTCACGGTTTTGCGACTCCAACTAGCCGGCTGAAGTTGTTGTGTAGGCCTCGGCGCTACGTGGTGCGTCAGTCGCTCAGCAAACATGGAGGTGACGTGTCGCGTTCGCTCGCACACTTGTATCTTCTCTGCACCTGAGCAAACAAAGCTCCATGGTCTTGGGGAAACTTCCACGTCTGCACAGTTCCTTTTCTGCCAAACGTTAGGTGAACTGTGCAGCGTGGAAATGTAAGAAGACGACACGCAATCTGCAAAGAAAGAGGAACACGTCATCGGCTGAGCCAAGTCAAGACAGCTGAAAATCCACTCTATGAGCTGGTTCACCGCAAAATGAAAAGAGCGCGAACACTTGCGGGGAAGGTTTGCTATTGAATTCATCCCTGAAGAAAAGATTTTTCAAATCCATGTTCAAGGCTTCCCGCAACGTTCGCTATAATCTCGAGAGATGAAAAACAACGTAATACTCGAGCAGAAGGAAGAACATACGCATTGAAACGGTAAACGAAGAGAAATCATATTCAACCGTAGACGTAACTTCACCCGGTAGTCAAAAAGTAATTTGCGAATGCTCCCCGTGAAATAGTGATAAGTGATTCGGGGGATAAGTGATAAGAGAGATAGGTAGAAACGCCGACGGGTTCTTACGAGAGATGCAAGGGAATGAGGGATGTTGGAAGTGGCCTTGCACAAAAACGGGTGGGAGACCGTTTGATGTCCCGTTACTGTGTTTTTTAGAATCTTTAAATCCACTTCTTTCTGTCCGCTTGCCATTCAGAATTCGAAAGGACATCAGAACTCGACTAAAAAGGTATTTTTGCTATTCCAGCTGCTATTTTCATCTGACTTTCCAGTAAATGCTTTGAGTTCTGACAATAATGTGCAATATGTTATTCCTAGTCCTCGTATTAATTCTAGCTTTGAATTCACACCAATTACAGATTGTAATGTGTGTTAACTTGTTAGCGAGAATCAGCATTTTACCAGTCAGCGTTTTAACCTACGATTTGGCAACATTGCACAGCTGACGCGTTTTACATTTCTTCGTGTCTCGTTCTTCTCTAATAAATGTTC
>LQNS02277242.1:2953325-2979112 GCA_001587735.2 Parhyale hawaiensis | reverse complement strand
TGGTGGATGTCACGGGGAGCAGTGAGTTTCACGAGGGAGCAGCAGACAAACCGAGAAACTCATATGCGATTGGTGCATACGCGACTGGCTGCAGCCATAAGAGACTCTTTACTGATATGCTATTGGTGCATACGACAACTGGCTGACAGCTATAAGAGACTCTTGAGCTTCAACGAGCTAGGCTACTGGCTCCCTCCTTCTCTATTGAAGCTCCTTGGTTCCTTCCTTAGTTAGTACGACCGTTACACTTTCACAATTAGATAGGAGAAAATTGCAGTATTTTCGATGCCATTTCAATAGGGATGAACCGTAGCCAAGCTTTCTTTAATTACTCGCAGGTCGTAGTTTGATTTGCTGTCAGACGTTGAACTTGTTTCACACTTCTTACCACAGTGCTTGGTAGGCATGATACGGGCTGGGGTATCAATTAAGAACGGTGTTTTCATTCTGTTGAGTTTCCGAACGCCCCAGCTCCTTGTAGCTCTCTTCCAGGTTTTCAAATTTCGTCGAAGTAAATCATCGTTGTTTTAAACGGCCCGAGCTATATTTACAGCAGCTGCCTGTATCCTGTCTACCAACGTATATAGCTATAAATGAGACCATGCAAATTAATTCGCAAATATTCCTGCGAAAATACTAATGAAATGCCTGCCTGTGCTCAGTCGTTAGTTATTAGCTGCCCACTAAGAAAGAAATTGGGAAATGAGACAGCTATGTCAATGAAAAGTAGCGGAGAGAAGGCAAGAAAGAGAGATCGTGTAAAGTTTAACAAAGCCATATACTGAGAAATTGGTCAGGTGTGTGCGTTAGTATTTACTGCCTATTAAACGCATACATAAACAATAACAAATACCTGCTTTTGAGCGCGAATACCTTCGCCAAGAATTGTAACGTTAATGAAAAATTTAAGTTAGACCTGAAACCATTATTTCTTCTTTATCATTGCCAAAATCTGGTCATTTGTGCCTCTTAACGTTAATGACACTTCCTGTAATTTTCTTGAAAATCCATTGATAACTTTTGAGTTAAGTTCTACCAATTACTATAACATAAAATCAAACACAGATATAGGAACAAACTGATCATCACCAAAATTTAGCTTTTCTTACCTTCTAACATTTTTTTAACAACTCCTGTTGATTTAATGATGATCCGTGCACAACTGTTCAAGTCATTTTCTGATAAAGGTAAAAACAAGCATCGAGACAAACACACAAACTGACTGACAGATCAGAAAAATTCGGCCAGCTGCTCTTCGTTATATTTCAAAAAATTATTGCAAGTTTTTTGAAGATTCTTCACAAATGTTGGAGTCATGATATCAAGAAAAAAAATATGCAGACGGGCGGATCTTCACCAAAAGTTAATCATCTTTTTCTCTTGCTATGCCAAACATGTACTGTAAATTTTATAAGGACTGTCAAACCTTTTTTTCAGTAGCCTTGATGACAGATAGACAAACTCCGAGTAAAAACATAACCTCCTTGGCGAGGACAGCAAGTCATTACCGAAAAATTTCAGCAGCTCTCCCGATCGAATAAGTGAAGAAAATTATGATGAGAGACGAGAAAATTCATTAAAATTCATTGAAAGTAAGCGCAGGTTTGAGAAACGCAACCTGGAAGATGAGCTGCTACGATTGAAAAGAATGTGAATAGAAGGTACGTACGTTAAGTGCTTTAGGTTAATCGACAAGCGTTGGATTAGATGAAGAATGTAAAATTAGCTGAAGAGCGTTGAGTTAGACCGAGTTGTGTTAGGAAGGAGTGTGAGCTATGAGTGTTTGATTTGATGAGGAGCGTTAGTTCGATGAGAAGCGTGACGTTAGAGGAGGGATGTTATAGGTTAGGTGACGAGCGTTAGGCAAAAGGACAATCGTTAAGATGGATGATGAGCGTTAGATTAGAGGAAGTGTAATAGGTTACATGAGGAGTGTTACGTTATATGAGAAGCGTTAGGCTGGGTGAAAGGCGTTAGTTTCAACGAGAATCGTGGTGTTAAATAGACCAGTGATTTGTTGTAGGAAGTGCGTTGGGTTGGATGAGAAGCTAAAATCGACTGAAGAGCGTTATGATGATTGATGAGTGTTAGTTTGGATGAAAAGTGTTAGGTCGGGTGAGGAGCGTTTGGTTGGGCGAAGAGAGTTTACTTTAATGACTCAAGTAGTCAGCGTTACAATGGACGAAGAGCGCTAGGTTGGCTAAATAGCGAGAGTTTAAATGAAGATTGTTATGTTTTATAAGGACTGTTAGGTTAAATGATGAGCTTTGGGCTACATAAAAAGCGTTAAGTTTGACAGGGCAGTGTTGGATGGCGAGTGCTGAGATAGATGGGGTGCGTTGGGTAAGGTAAGGTGCTTCAAGTTGACTGCAAAGTAAGAGCTTAAAGGGATCAACCCAGCGAAACCCAGCGATTTTGGTCAAAATTATCCATTTTTTCTTAATTGCTGAAAAAGAGTCCTCGGGTAGTGGGAACGTATATCCTGAAATTTTATGAGACTAGAGGCACCAAACCACCCCCCCCCCCCAAAAAAAGAGGGGCCCAAAGGGGCGGGAGTCAGGGGGTTAAAATTATAAATTTTGTACCGATTGTTTTGAAATTTGCACATTATATGTATTTTTAAAAATGAAACACATTTTTCTCCTACAATTTATGTGATTTAGGCCTTAGTTTTTGAGATAATGGAAAATATATGTACATGTATATCAATATATATACCCAGGAAGCAAAGAATGCAACGGGAGGACTCAATAGGACTGAAATAAAACTTAGCCGTGACCGCACGTAGCAAATTTACATCACATCGACGAGTCGAAGTGTTTTAGGTGTGGGACCTCAGGCCGTGGGAGCTCAAGCGTGAAGTTTCAATAATAATAATAATTCATTTCATTCAATTCCCCGCTGCTGACTGGCCAGCTACTTGAGCTGCAAAATACTGTAAAATGTTGTTGCCAAGTACAGAAAGTTCGAGCAATAGGCTAACTGTTACTGTGGTTTCTCTCGCGTACAGAATTGGCTATAATGGTGCTTATATTTGTTGGAAAAGAGTATATATATATTCTGTGAAGAGCACTGTGAACTGAATATGAAGTATAAATATGGCTTCAATCAAGAAAAAGAAGTTAAATGAGGTCACCGAAAGGAACAAATTCGGCGCTAGTGCTGTGAAAGTTTCCACCAACATGCACTGCAATTTTCTATGGATAATTGCTAAATTTGTATAGATTATCTTTATTTATTTATACGCTAGAGATGATTTTCGCAATTTAAGACGATTGTTCTGGTTAAATTAGGTAAAATACTCCTAGGCTGCTTAGCCATAGATTCGTCGATGATGACGTCACTTTATGGTGCTAATTTTTCGTGAGTCCACTCTTTACGCTCTTTGCTTCCTGATATACAGTATACCTATATAATATAGGACCCCAAAGAGGGGTCCTAACTGGGGGGCGATGGGGGACGGGCAAAAATCAAGAAATAATGCATGCATATTTATTTGTAGATGCTAATCTATACATTAAAACGCTTGTACCTACCTACCAAGGAGCTTCTAATTGGAGGAGCAAGCCCAAGCACTCTCTAGGCGAGTTAACACATGGCTTTGTCACGTGATCGAAACTAGCGCTTGTAGTCCTTAAAGTGGCTGAAGTGGCAGTGGTCAGCACATCTAATTAAGGAAGATACAGACAGGCAGTTTTTCAATATTTTTGCAAAGACAATCGTGTCTGAAGATTTATATCCCTTTGCTCACCCTGTTACATTCATCATCAGATGGTATACAGGATACAAGTTTCCTTTACATACTTCCATCCGCTCGGAATTTCGTCGATGGTTAATGGCTATAAAAATTTGACCTCAGGACTCTTTCCTATATAGGCTGCGTGAGGCAATGCCGCTCTCCGATTGGATAAGCCACTCAGCCAGTTTAAGGGAAAAGTTTACCCGCAACGCTCCCGTAGGATAAATAGAGAGGGTGCGCTCCTCTCTATTAGAACCTCCTTGTTACCTACGTACGTACTTACCTTTTGTGTCACGCTCTTCATCATTAATAGATAGAAGGAAATTCGAGCTTTATTGAGTTTGGGAACCTGGCGTATCTGTGATACGGCTGGTGACTAATCTCTCGGCTACAGGCCAGGTCTTTTTAATTGTTTATAAGCCCGAAATTTCTAAGAAAAAATCTTTGGGAACCTGCTTCGTGGTTTGCTGAAAGAGGAATTCCACGGGTCCAGTTAGACAGAGCAACTTATAAATATAATCCACGGGTCCACTTAAGTCGGGGCTGCTTCAGTAATTATTGTCAGCAAAAAGGCTGGTCGTATAAGCTATCATGCATAGAATCTCGGCGTTGTTTGTGATGTTGATGGGGGATTGCCATTGTGCAATGCGAAAGTTTCACTAATCTATCTGAAGCACCTTAAGCCAGACCGTGAACGTTTCACGGGTTCTGCTAACTTATGTAAATATTCCACGGGTCCAATGATACGCGGAGGTCAGCAGTCCTGTGCAGCTGGCCAAGGTCTTTTTGATAATCTTATGCCCCTGGGCTCTTCTGAATGAACGAGTTAGGACCTGGAAAATTTCCATGTGGGGGTGGGCACTGGGAGTGCTACCAAAATTCAAAGGGAAGGGGGGGGGAGCCGCGAGATACAAAAGTAAGGCCCTAAGCAGTACATTAATAAGCTACATTTCCAGTGAAAAGTGCGGGAAACTTTTTGGGAGTGTGTCCCCCACCATCCTCCCCTGGCTATTCCACAGCTGGAAATTCTTGATATTATTATCAAGCAAGAGGATGGAGATAATATATCACACACCGAGTCCCTGTGCTGAAGAGTAAGTGTGGTGTTACCTTGCTAAAATATGACCGTTTCACGGGTCTGTCTGAAAGGCCTTGCAAAGCCGTGAAAGTTTCACGGGTCCAGCTAGTCTATATATTAATACGCTAGTACCTTATACCTACGTACTTACCTTTTGTGTCACGCTCTTCATTATTAATAGATAGAAGAAAATTCGAGCTTTATTGAGTTATGGAAGCTGGCGTATCTATGATACGGCTTGTGACTAATCTCTCGGCCACAGGTTAGGTCTTTTTAATTATTTATACGCCCGAAATTTCTATGAACAAATCTTTGGGAACCTGCACCGTGGTTTACTGCCAAAGGAATTCCACGGGTCCAGTTTAGACAGAGCAACTTATAAAAATGATCCACGGCTCCACTTAGACACAGGCAGCTTCAGTAATTATTGTCAGCAAAAAGGCTGGTGGTATAAGATATTATACATCGAATCTCGGTGTTGTTTGTAATGTTGACGGGAAATTGCCATGGTACGATGCAAAGGTTTCACTGATCTATAATATATGTGAAGCGACATAGCCAGACTGTGAACGTTTCACGGGTGCTGCTAGTTTATAAGCCGATAAATAATGCACGGGTCCAATGATGCGCGGAGGTCAGCAGTCCTGTGCAGCTGGGCAAGGCTTTTTTTTAATAATGTTTATGCCCCTTGGCTCTTCTGATGAACGGGTTGGGACCTGGAAAATTTCCATATATGGGTGGGCACTAAGAGTGCTAGCAAAATTCAAAGGAGGAGGGGGCAGCGAGACACAAAAACTAGGCCCTAAGCAATACATTTTTTTCAAGGCCTCATTTCCAGTGGAGGGTGTGTGTAACTTTTTTGGGAGGGAGTGTGGTGTGGTGTTACCATGCTAAAATATGAACGTTTCACGGGTCTGTCTGAAAGGCCTAGCAAAGCCGTGAAAGTTTCACGGATCCAGCTAGTACAATATGAATACAGCATTCAAATTTCATTCATAGTGTACATAAGTGCATTATATGACATTTCACCACAATAATTTACATTTTTTGCCTCTCCTGTAAAATGTAATTTTCCACTCAAAAAATAATAGAAGTCAATGAGTTTTCATGCTAGGATAAAAACAAAGACGGATTTGGAATCCTTGAAACATTCCTAACAAAACTCCATAGCCGGATTTTTGCCCTGATATTTTTCTTATCATGGCTCAAAATCGAAAATTTTGCTATTTTTTACTATATCAGTTAGCGATCAAATATCGCATATAAAAAGAAAACAAAATAGAAAATGAAAAATCCGGCTGTATAGTTTTGTTAGGAATGTTTCAAGTATTCCAAAATTGTCATTGTATTTTTCCTAGCATGAAACTCATTGACTTCAATTTTGAAATTTCCTAAAATATATGTACACCTATATATTTCCCATTATCTCAAAACCTAATGCCTCAATCAAAAAGTTATACGAACAAAATGTGTTTTGTTTCAAAATTATATATACTATGCAAATTTCGAAACAATCGGTCAACGCATGAAAAAATTGGCTGAAGTCTGTGTTGATCCCCTTAATGAGTGTTACAGCGCCTGGGCATAAGTATTTACACAACTCTATTTTTTAAGTATTTGAAAAAATTTAGAAACCGCTTTAGGATAATTAATACAGGAAGCTTATATAACATATAAATAATAGAATATTTAAACAGATTAGTCAAATGTGTACTTATAACAAGAAAATTTAACACGAGTAAAAGTAATGAGGGACAAAAGTATTTGACCAAAATAAATATGATGTTGAAGCTTTGATATTTAATAGTATAATTTGAATAAATTAGTAAGGAAATTATTCTCGAACGTTCACGAAACGTCTCGAAACAAATGCAATGTAAACAAACCACAGCCGGCGCAATCATTACCTCTCTAGACCTCGTTGAAGTCGCGCACACTCTCACTACAATGCTCAAAGTTAAAGAAATCCCTGAAGCTACTTGTAAACGGATAATTTAACTTCGTAGTGAGGGATTAACTTATAGAGTAATAGCAGGACGTGTCAATTTTCTTTTTTCAACGGGTGGAGCAATAGTCCGCAAGCATCAAGCGACTGGGGCGGTCTCCAACCTGTCAAGAGCTGCGAGCTTCGTTTAGGCCAAAATGTGCTAATGAATTCAATCCCAGGACATTACTTAATCCAGCACCATAAAACAGAGTAAGACAGTCTTATGTCCGAATTATTGGAAACTCAAAACTAGGTTCCGGTTTAGAAAACTGAATTGACTATCAGATAATAAACTTGAACCGATTACTCTTGGCACGCTAAGCCCTTTATCGCAAAGTCGACAAAATCAGTCCTATAGCCATAGGTACAGTATGTCTGACTTATCCAGAACTTCAAACAGTGCATTGGTTACCCTCGTTCAATGGTGTATCAGGCGTTTAATTTCAACCGACTACTCTTGATACGGCCTCAACTCAATTCTACACTGTAAAATGGAATTTTTGGCCGTCTCATGCATAACTGGTGTCAGTGCCTGCCTTGCAAAACGACTCAATGAGTCAAAACCAACACTTCTGTTCTAAGTTCTGGACAAGTCGAGGCTTGTTGGCTTAACTTAACACAACTAAGCTGTGGAAGTTCTATGACAATTTACTCGGGCAGTGTTTGAGTAGCTATATCATTTCGGATCGAAAATAAAAAGTGCTCCTACTGTAATGAGGCTCCGCACTTAATTTTCTCGAATGTTTTGTTCAGTGTCCAGAACGAGCGATGTATGCATGCAGTTGATCGTGGGAATTAGAACTTTTCGTTTATAAATTCAAGGGTAAATTTAAAGTGTCGTCGAGAGACTGACTTGTTATAGTAGGATCAAAGTAAATCCACAACGCTTGACTTGCATAGAACTTAAAATAGAAGTTCTGGTTTGATCATTCTGAATTGTTTTACAGCGGTAAGAAGCTACTCAGCCTAGTTCTAAGTGGATTGTACGAGCAGAATCACTTTCTGTCCACTATATATTTTGCTCCTTTGCCAGCTTGTATGTTCCCCTACGTATAATGTGATTTGCATATTAAATTTTGTCGAAATTTTAAGAATTGATCGTTGAGTTCAGTCGAGCCGTTATAGGCTGAGCTGGTCCAGTATTTCAAGTCACGCGCTTTCACTAACCCTCTGAATCGCTTACATATGTTAGAACTAACCTAATCACGGCTGCAAGCTCCATTTTACGAAGCAAGACAAACTTTGCGAAAGTCTCATTTAAAATCAGACAACAGTTAATGCTTTGAAACTTGAGATAGAAAGTGTAAAAGACGCCACCCACTTGACGGGATCTTTGCTCAGCTTCTGCAGAAAGCTAACAGTTGCAGTAACGTCAACGTGGCCGCTCATCCCAACTGGGAAGCCAACACGCACTGCTGCAGATAGGCATGTGCCTTCTGGCAAGGCCTCCAAAAAATCTTGAGGAGGCCTAGCTTTCTGCCCCAGAGGCGTGGACGGATTCAATCGGTCACAGATTGTCAAGAGCTATGGCGCCAGCGATGGAACCTCCTATACGATGGTCTGTGCCCCGGACGATGACCACTATGGTTAGGGCGAACAGTCCTGCAACAGCATCTGAACACCGAATGCTGCCTTTACAAGTGAACCAAAAGAACTCGCCTGCTGATGACAGTCTCAAACTTATGCAGTTCCGGTATGACATTAACACTGAAGCATCCGTTATTGCACGATGTTTGATTATCGAGGTGAGGGGTAGGTCTGTCTGTGGTTAGCTTAAAAGTGAAATTTCCCCGATCGCACACCACTAGTGGGAAATCCACAAGCGGTTGTAGAAGTATTCTCCTATTTTAAGCCTCACTACCAACCGTGTACACCGTGATCCAAAGGGAGAAAGAAAGAAGAGACATAATGAATATCAACAGAAACGTGGAACCCATGTCCATATCACGGACTTGGGAACAGCGAGTCAGGAAAGAAGAGGAAAAATAAAACAAAGCATAATCAGAAGGAGTATGAATTTGGAAGGAAAAAACAAAGTGCGAAGGAAAGACAAGCTCCAAAGGTTCCGCAAGCACTGGTTCGTTTTTAAGATGATTTTATGCTTATTGGCTCAAAGTAGTGCATGGGTGGAGTTCATCACAGTTCATCAAGAGCTATGGCTCAGTACTGAAGGCTGTTATGCTTCAGTGATGGGGGAAAACATCCATAGAACACGACGGTATTTCCATCCTACAAACCTTATTTCAGTCTGCTTGAGTCATTTCAATGAACTGCTGATTTAATTTCCAATGTCCATAAGCAAACCAGGAAGCTGAAACAGGCTAAATCAATTAGTGAAGTGATAGCAGGTGTCAAATTGGAAGCTTTCGCCTCTGATTATTTTATAGTATTTACACTCTAGAGTATTACTTACGACTTTTGCAGAATGTCACGTATTGTGCTAGTATATCAATATTCAATAATTCATGAACGCTAAAAATATGCCTGAGTTTGTGCCTTTTGGTACCCAAAAAGAAAAAAAGTTGAATGTATTTACTCAAGTATTTAAATACATTTTTGTATTTAAGTATTTAGTATTTAAATACATTTTACGGATGTATTTAGTATTTAAATACTTTGATGTATTTAGTGCCCATATCACTGGCTGCAGCTCGCTCTCTGTCATCCAGACAGAGGGACAACTAGCACCGCTCGCCCGTTTCAGAGTTATCGAGGGCTCTTGCAACTTTCCTCAAGTCAGTTCTGCTCGAGCCACAACCTTGCCAGCATGGAAGACCTTCTATCGTCTTCGTCGCCGTTGCCACCTCTAGTACCACCTCCGCCTCCTGATGATGGCTGCAGGCGTAGTCGAAACGTCGAGGACAGCATTGGCGAACGTCTTCGAAGCACCGGCAACGAGAACTTTATCAAGCGCTTTCGACAACTAGAGCGTGTAAATGAATTTCTCATTAACAACGATCTTTCAGTCGCCTTTAATAAAGCCTGCATAACCGAGAAGCTGCTTCTAAACCATACAAATTTATAGATACAGTGCCTAGACATAAGTATTTGCACAACTCTATTTTTTATGTATTTTACAAAAGTTAGGGACTGCTTTAGAATAATTAATACACGCGGTACATGTTATATATATATAATAGAATATTTAAACAGAACAGTCAAATGTGCACTTATAACAAGAAAATTTAACTCAAGCAGAAGTAATGAGGGACCAAAGTATTTGACCAAAAAAATTATGACATTAGTACTTGGTGGCGTGACTTTTATTGGCAATAACAGCATGGAGACGATTATTATAGCTGGAAATTAACTTTTCACATTCACTTGATTGTATTTTTTCCATTCTTCCATGCAGATAACCTTTAATTCAGCAAGGTTTTTGGGACACCGTTTGTGAACACCAGATTTAAAAAGACGCCACAAATTTTCTATTGGATTAAGGTCCGGTGATTGGCTAGGCCATGGAGGAACATGCATTTTCTTCTTTTGAAACCATTCTTTCGTTAAATTCGCAGTATGCTTGGGGTCGCTGTCTTGTTGGAAGGTCCACCTGTGCCGTCCGTAGAATTTTTTGGCACTTGGAACCATCATCTTCTCTAATATCTCCCTGTACATGAAACTATTCATCTTGCTATCAATGATATAAAGATCCCCAACACCATGGGCAGTGAAGCAACCCCACACCATGATGCTGCCTCCTCCATGCTTCAGGGTGGGGATGGTGTTCTTGGGGTCATGGGCAATACAAAGTTTCCTCCATACATGCTGAACTTAGTTTCGGCCAAAGAGTTCTATTTTAGTTTCGTCAGACCATATAACTCCTTCCCAAAACTCATTTCCTTTGTCCAAGTGGTCTTTGGCAAATGATAAGCATCTCTTGACATGTTTTGCTGTTAGAACAGGAGTTTTGCGAGGAGTGTAAGAATAAATGCCAGTTAGGTCCAATTCCCCAACAATAGTTTTCTAGCTGACATGCAGTCCCTGAGACACCAGTTCACTCCGAATTTCAGGACGAGTTGTCATGGGGTTATTAGTCACCTTACGTAGCATGTAGCGCCGAGGACGACCCATGATCTTACGCGGAGCTCCAGCTCTTGACAGGCTGGAGACCGCCCCGGTCACTTGATGCTTGCGGACTATTGCTCCAACCGTTGAAAAAGGAACATTGACTTATTCTGCTATTACTCTATAAGTTAATCCCTCACTAGGAAGTTTACTTATCCGTTTACGAGTAGCTTCAGGGATTTCTTTAACTTTGGGCATTGTCATGAGAGTGTGCGCGACTTCAACGAGGTCTAGAGAGGTCGGCTGTGGTTTGTTTACATTGCATTTGTTTCGAGACGTTTCGTGAACGTTCTAGAATAATCTCCAAACTAATTTATTTAAAGTATAATATTAAATATCAAAGATTCAATATCATATTTATTTTGGTCAAATACTTTTGTTCCTCATTACTTATACTTGTGTTAAATTTTCTTGTCATAAGCGCACATTTGACTGTTCTGTTTAAATATTCTATTATATATATGTCATGTAAACTTCCGGTAATAATTATCATAAAGCAGTCCCTAAATTTTTTAAAATGCATAAAAAATAAAGTTGTGCAAATACTAGTGTTTAGGCACTGTACATCTTTTCTGGTAATGGCTTAAGTGTTTGTAGAGGTTGAAAAGAAGCAGTTCAATATATTTTCAACTGCTTCTTTTCGAACTCTACAAATAAATATTTACATACTTGAATCTTCAGCGAAAACATTATCATCTCTCACTTCGTTCGCGGATGACAATAAAAAACAAGCGCATAAACAAGCAACAAAAATTTGTGAAGTTAATATTTTTCATTTCTGTTCGATGCAACTTGCGATAAAGTCGTAGTATTCTCCTAGTTTAAGGCTCCCTACTCATAGAGAACACTGTGATACAAAGAGAGGAAGAAAGAAGTAGTTATAGCAAGTAGAAACAAAATTCTACTAGCACAACAGGGACACAATGTCTATATCTCGCCTAACTATTCCTGTGGTTTGACACAGGCTCGTGTCAAACCCCCTAGTGCAATCCACTAGGACGCGAAGTACGTCTCATTTCAAATTGTCAATGATTTTTGTCTCTGCTTCTCTGCTGGTAGGTCTCAGACGGTCAATGCGCTACTGACAGGAAGAAGGCGGAAATTGTGCATCTCCAACCCCCGGGGACGGTTGAACGTTTTCGCTCAGCTACACTACACAGGGGAAGAAAACGAAAAACAAGAAGGTAGGAGTTTAGCGGGAATAGGTCAGCCACCTCGATCAGCGGCACACCTCCCGAAACAGAGAATCTAGGTACCTAACTTTGCAAAACTAACCTCGTCAGCAGGAATTGCGGCAAGCTCCAACATCCTCTGCGGAGTAGGTACTATAGGGACCCTTGGGGCTGTGAGGCCCAAATATATTGTGGCAGGGAAAGGGCCCGTCAGAATATACCCCCGAGAGAAAAAAAGAAGGGATATGCCTAAGAAATCTTGAAGAAACGTGGAACCCACGCACGAGTCAACGCGCACAAGAACAGCAAGTCGGGAAAGAAGGGAAGAACAGAATAAAGCATTTTCATTAGGAGAGGGCTATGTTGGTGGAAAGAAGCAAACTGGGCACGAAAGACAGACTTTCCAAAGGTCTAGTTAATGGCTAAGATAATCTATACAATCCCCTGGGGCGCTGCTCCCCATAGCATATGATGAGCGAACCTAATAACATAACCCTTTAGCCCATCCTACGCCCACTAAGGGGAATTTGTAATAATTTTATGCAATGGCGTTGCAACAGCAATAACTTGTGCATTGAATTGTCGTGTCAAGCTTTACGCTCAGACCATTTCGTCTCGTCGAAATGAACGAAGATATCACTCGTCTGCGCACGCCCTAGCACGTCCTAGTCCGAAGTGTTGTACTGGTAAGGATGAAGGAACGAAGGAAGTCTGGAGTGCAATAAAATAAAAAAGGTGGCTGAATCGAGTTATAATAATATAAAATTTAATACATCATACATACTAGTGGTAAATAAAACCTAATATGGGAAATATTGATGAAGTAAAGGCATATTCCGTTCAGCCTTGTAAGGAATGAACGAAGCTGGGATAGCATTTTTCTAATTTTTTTGCTAATGTTTGATAAAAATTTCAGCATAAATGATTAAATTTCTTCAGTGAATCTCATGCGTCATGGAATTCTAGACTGCCTTACCTTACCAGGATGATGTCAAGGAAGTAGCTAACCTCACAGGCCATACTGAAGTCTGTTAGGATATCATGAGCTCTAGCTATGCTGAAGCGCAGGCCATACTGCAGTCAATTAAGATATCACGACCACTGACTATATTCAAACAACCACTTGCTTCAACAAATCACTGCAACGCAGACGTAGCGTTCCTTTCAATTGTTCACAAGAGGAACTTGGCTTCAGCAGAGCTACCTACAGAAACGAGCGATAATATCGAGTACTGGCACATTGCTGTCCGCCTTCGGATCCTCCTCAGGTTATTAACAGCGACACTCAACACGAAGTAGGCTCATTTGGACTCTTACATACATTCGTACAAGTAATGCAATTAGCAGTGCACACATTCCTGCTCACTTGGACTCGTACGCAAATTCTTACATTAAAAATTTAGCTCGACGTCGGTCAAGATTCATCATATTCAATTAACAAGGACAAGTACAGACTTGAATTGTTTTTATCCAACGGCACAGGCCGACTTAGCGCCTTCGTCAGAGGACTAGTATACCTGTAGCCCTCACGAAGGCACTAACTCGACTTGTTCCTAAAGCTCGGTGAAATATAAATTGAATTTTCTATGCCTACTCGTCCTTAATAACTAACTATGATGAAATTCCAATATACGCTCCATAAAGCGAGCAACTAAAAGACAACTCCGCATGCTAAAACATAAGCTAAATTTAACGATGGTCCCCTTCAGTACAACCAGCGGCGGTTCGTGTATAGGCCTACGCAGCGCAGCCTATTGCTGCTCATCTTTTGGTAATCAGAATGTATCATCGCGTCTTTCTTCTGTTGCTTTCTTCAGTGGCAGTGTCCGATGGACAAAATCGGACTCGAGCACCCATGTTTTGCCAGTTTCTCACTCCAACTCTTAGGATTAAACAATCCCCAATCTCTTCTAACAGTCATACTTTTCTTCATAAGCACATTTTCACCGACTTTTGGCAAGTCTCCCAATCTTTGTCCTTAAAAAGTGACTAATGCCGACTCGTGCATATTTATTTCGCGTCTATCAACGTGAGCCTACATTACACACTCTTTAATTTTATGGCCAGCAGCCAGATTAAAATGTCGACAAAATCCTTGCACGGAATACCGCGCATCTATTGTTCACTGTGTGGAATCTTTCGCTATTCCACTAGCTCCAAAAGTCAATATTACGGAATCTAACCCCAAAACAATCATTAAAGCTGAAAGTTTTTTAAGAGGAATGAACTCCGCTGTACAACGCAATGCTAAAAAAAACAACAAGGAGGTAAACAAACAGAAGGATAAACGGAAAAATGAACCCTCACAAAAATCTAATCATCTGTTCATCGTCATATCCCCAAGTCCTGTGAATAGTGGAAAGATCACTAAATAAAATTGTGACAACTACTTCTTAAAGAAGATTGTTCAAGAACAGTATAACAGTATAATCTCGGGGAAGTATAGGAGACTAAAAAGACTGCATATGTCACATGGATTAATACCCTAAAATACAGGGAGGTCAAATTAAGACAATTGTACAGTTCTCTGTCAAATTACTTCACAGAGTCTAGACCACCGCTCCTCTTATCGAGGCAATCAAACATTGCACTTAATAAAATGAAATTCGTCAAGTTAGTTTACTGATAAAGTGTCACTAGCAAAACTTAACGTGCTTACTTAAATGTGCATGCAGTTAGGTCTCAGAAAACCCTGCCGATGAGAGAGAGAGAGAGAAAATAAAGCATTAAAGCAGTTAGAATTGTGTACGAAGAACCAAAGTTTTCAGTGCGGAACAGTCCTATGCCTTGCCTTGCCTATGCAAAAGTTCTCCACAACAAAGTCTTGGGACCAACCCGGTAAAATAAACCGCCGATGGGGGCACGTGAACGTCACTTTAAGCCTGGGAGTCCGTGTGCGATGCCGTTCTTGCATAGCAACAAAACAATCTCTCGTCACCGAAGTGTCCATAAGAGTAAGGTCCAGCTGCCTCAACTTGGAACATTTATTAATCAAGCAAGCAATTTGATGATTGGATAGGCCACGCACTCGAAAGAGACGGAGATAAATTACGTTGGGGAAAGCAGTGGGAATGATTTGTGTGACACCTTTTGTGGGCTTCCCAATGGTTAATTTTACAACATGAGAAGTCAGAGACCTCCAGGCTGGGGAGATTTCAAGATATTCACACCCGAAAGAAATTGCTAGCGTTCTTAGAAGAGGCAAAGGAAGTTCCTCGGATAACTCAGGGAAGGATGGTTTGGAATGGACGGCTATAGGTATATTCTTCAGTTTCTTAAGATAGTGCGAGACAAACCTAAGAAACAATCGGAAACTTGTCCTGATCGAGAGTCGCACAGGTCTGCCTTGAATATAGTCGAGTCGGATACACTCTGTGTTTTGTAATTCACCTTCGATGAAGAGTTCGAGATATTCCACGGCCTCGAGGAATGATACTGAAGCAGAACAAAGTTCTCGTGCCAGAAAGTGTGAAAAAACGTAGCTGGCATTAATGCGGGACCTGCTTAAAATTCGCGTGTGTGTTGTTTCAGTGCGATAAAAATTGAAATAAAGATCACGAATATAAGGACAAATGTCCCGGGCCTTATTTATAAAGTCTTGAGTACAAAAAGCCACATCCAGAGCAGTAATGTACGGACAGTGAGGAAGGGCCTGCACCACTATTGATAAGTTGCAGCCACTGAGGCATTTCAGAACTTGAACTTCAGGGTGCCTCTCCAAGAACTGACGGAGGCTCTCAATGTGCTGTTGCTTGACCTCGCCAATCTCCACGGTCTCCCACAGCGTTGGATGCTCCGCCATCTCTTGCCACTTACGACTAACACGCCGGGCTCGACACAAACTTTCTTGGTTGAAATATGAAAATATCTTAAATTGAATATCGTCAGGTAAATCGTTGAACGAGCGCTGGCTGTCGATATTTGGCAGAGCCTGGAATCGAGGTAGCAATCCACTGGAGGACTGAACAAAGGAACGGTCTGCAGTAATGCGAAAGGTCTCCAAGTTTTGGACTACGCTCCTAAGGAAATTATATTGACTACAACGCAAAAACTTCACCTCCACAGGGCCTCGTTTTTCAAAGTTGAGGTTGTTTAGGGACAGGAAACAGTCCCTGGTGACTTGGGGACAGCACACAACTCTGAGGCTCCACAGCCTCCTACAGCCGCTGATGATGTGGCGTATGTCCGTATCGGTGACGCACGGCATGTCTACCAGTTGGAGACTTTGGATGTTGGGAAATATACGGACTATATCCGCTGCAAAAGATTCGCTAGTGTTCCATCCACGAAGAACAAGCTCGGATAAGCTTGAGCAATACATATCACGAAAAGAGAGCTCTCGATGAGGCGCAGACTGTCGGTCACTTGCAGATGGAGAGCGACCACACGAGCACGTTTCCTTGTCAAATCCCATGCTCCAGAAAATAAGCGAGAAACTCCTTAACTGGTCAAACTGTCTAATCTGGTTCATATAGGCAGGGCACATTTTTCTGACAATTAAACATAGAACTCTGACACGACCTCGTGACCAGTCCAACATGCGACGCACGCTCTCAGTTGGTGCGCATCGACAGTCTAAATGTAAGCTGTGCAGGTTTGGAAAGATTCCCTTAGCTATACGAGAACAAAAATCAGCATCATCCATGTCAAAATTGTGTAATGTTAAGCTTTCAATGCTCTTCAATCCGCGTGCTAACGCAGTATTTGACTTGAATCCATAAAAAAAACTCCGGGTGTTCAATGCAAAATGGGTGATATTTGGGCAGTACTGGCTAACGTCCATCCAAGAGTAGAAAAAGGAAATGCAATCGTTGATGACCACTTTTTTCAACGATGCGCTACGATCTTCAATGGCAGTTAACAGATTTGCGCTCTCATCATAACTGTACTCAATGCATTTAAGTTTATAAGCTCGTCTCACAAGGCTGACGAAAAAAAACAGGTTGCGCTGCGTTACCTTGCCCAAGTCCAAGCGCCTCCACAGCCCGCAATGCATGCCTATTGCCTTAAACCTGTGGCACACCTGAATCACGCTGCAGAGGTCCCTGGTGGGGAGGTACCAAAATACAGTGAAGAGTAAATCATTGTAGAGATCCTCAAGTGGGAATGTTTGTACATCCGGAGTTTCCATGGTCACGTTTTCTAGGCTTTACTCGGTCAAAAACTGCCTCTGTAGACACAGGATGACATTGAAAGTCTTAAAATTAGCCAATTGAGCTTAGTTTTTGTGGAGAAGATTACAACTCAGAGGTCTCGGCATTTGAAGCTGAAACCTGCAAAAATACCATAGGGCTGGACTTCGTTTAAAAACAGAACTTTCCTGAGAGTTGTTGGAGGCTTGGAGTTTTGTGAGTTTGTAGTCGATTTGACCGTCAGCTACTAAAACTACGGTAAGTTGGAGGAGAGCTCCTAGTTTTCCTCTTCAGTTGGCGGACGTCTGTCGAGTTTTCATCCTTAGTTTTGGTCGGAGGCGAAGGCGTGCGTGGTGCAGAGCGGACTCGAAAGTTTTCCTCTTCAGTTGGAGGGCACACAACACAGTTGGACTCGTTCAGCACCAGGTGAGGCTGTTCTCCGCACACTGCTCGCAGAATGAAATGTGGCAACATGAGCGGTCTCATCAAAAATGTAATTCACTTCTCCTGCATACAGCGCATTAAAAAAAGACGACAATAATATCAATAAGCCATCGCTAGTAAATGCATGAAATTCATAACTAAATACGAGCATATTTCTATTACATCTAATATTGGAAGCCCCTTCCTACAATACTGATGTCCCAAACAAAAGGAAGAATGACTGGTTCAGAACATGTTTTGAGAACTGAGCAACCCTACTCTGATTATTTAGCAACGGCCATGGGAGAGGTAAGCTGGAGTGTGAGCATGTCGTGAATCAGACTTGTTCCAATCTTTCTACTACAGATGAATTTTTTTTTTTTTTTGCCATATTGACTCAGTCAATGCGATTATTCTTTGGGCAAGTTCATACGTGATTCATTTCAACGCGTTCAATCGCGCAAAAGAATACGAACTGTGCGTCAACTTTCCTGTCACTGTCTACGCGTAGAAATGCCCTTATTCAAATGAATGCCGCCACGCGTTCAGTTACGACATCGTTTCTCTGCAATTTTGCTCATCGTTCGAGTCGGTTTAAAATTCACATTAATATCCCATAATTTTCTAATCTAGTTTGGACAGGAACATCCCATTTCGAAAATATTTACAGCCTGATAAACCGATAGAAGAGAAATCAGCACAAAACAATCAGTTAGGCTTTCAAAACGCGGGAGAACGGTGATGATGATCATCAAAATGACGATAAAAAATAGTTCTATCGAGTTGTTCATGATTTGAGAGCACTGTAGAGGATAAATTCACCATTTATAGGTACTATATACTGAACTTGAATGACGAAGCGCGTTACAAAAAAAAAGGACATGCTTCATCCTTCACGTTCACTAGTGTTCTGCAGCGGCTTCTTTCAAAACAGGGCGCCGCAACCATCATTTTCAGTTAACGCGTTGATTAAATTGATGTGTGAACTCACCCTTAGAAAAAACTAGGCTGCCCGTGACCAGTTGGGTCACAATCTCCTTTACTTTTGCGAAAAGGTGTTCCTCAGCTAGTCATCGATCACAGCTATTTGTTCGTCCACTCCTGCCCGTGCGTGTCAATATCACCAGCTTGTCAGTAAGCAAGGCAAACCTGTATATGTAACGTAGTCGCATCCCATTTCCAGTATCAACTAGAAATTTAACGAGTAAGTTTGTGCAGCCAAGCTCAGATTCATCTTCCGTATCACAGAAGAAGAGATTAAATTTTCGGTATCATATTTCTTACTTTCCTCCAGCAAATATTCTGTGCGCAAACAAACAAGTAAATAAACATGCATGCACAAAAAGTTCACATAATTTTAGTATCATACAGATTTATAATTGCATAATTATTTTCCGCAAAGGCAATATTTAGCAGTATCCCATGTTTAGGGAATAAACCTTAGCTATCTATAATCAAAGGTTTCGGCTAAACCAACCGCACCAACTTTAATTTCTCTTAGTTAATTTTCTTCGCACGCAGAAACAAGTCCCGTGAAAACATATTGCGCCGTTCAATGCCTCATTGCTCCCACATGTTCCTAAATTCTTCGCACAAAATGCAACTATAGGTTCCTTACAATAAAATAACCATGTTTTACTCTATCGATGCATATCCGAAAATGTCTACCTTTAATGATACGTTAAGTTAAAATCAAACCTAGCCCAGAATCGGTGAATGTTGTAGGGTAAACGAACAATAACTGTCAAACTATGTTCATTTTGATTATGGGAAACATGAGTTCATATGTTACATACAGTAGTTACAGAAATTGTTCAAAATTCTTCACGTCAGCAGCAATGCATTCGCGAATGCGCCGACGTCGAGTTGCCGAACCCGTTCAAAGATGCCTGGAGTTTCACGAATCCTCTCACAGCCGTCAACAATCCTACTGATCAGTTCTTCAGACGGTAGTTGGTTCATGGTCAGGTTCAGTGCGCATGAAAGTAGCAAGTCAAGAAAGAAGAAGATGTACAAAAAAATATTATCAGTATGAGTACGAAAATCTGAATAGAGTGGGCACGACAGACAGACGACCGTCACCCGAAGAAAGTAAGCTGGACAACTCCCTGATGTCGCTGCTACCTATGACAGAGATGAACGAGCGAACCTTACTAACCTAAAGGTATGGCCCATCCTATGCCTCCAGTTTATCTGGGATCGCGAGGCAGTCGGATAAAAGCGGTGATGCCACATGCTGCGCTTGGGTAACCAGGCACCTGACTAAGAGGATTGCTTCTTTACAGAACACGAACATCCCTCGGACCAAAAGGCGCTAATCTAACTATAAGATGAACAGAATTTTCTAACATGCTTTTATTTAAACATTCCCTTTGCAATTTTGGACTACTAGTGTTTTCCAGCGGAAATCAATTCAAATCATAACATGCTTCCGTTTCCAGAGCGTCTAGATCTGTGCTTCATAAGCTTATGGTTGTGATTGATTCGCGTTTAATATAACAATAATTACGTACTTTTAACATTGATAATGATGTAAGAACCAGTAGTAGTAGTAGTGCTACTAAACTGCACTAGCGCATAAGGGACACAATGTCTATATCGCGCCGTACTGTTCCTGTGGTTTAACAGAGGCTCGTCCGCTACTATACGGCGTGAAGTAAGTCTCGTTTCAAATTATTAATGATTTTTGTTTCGATTGTTCTGCCGGTATGTCTCAGATTCTAAATGCGCTACTGACAGGAAAAAAAAAGGAGCGAATGGTGCATCTCCAACCTCCGACCAAGGCTGAGCGCTTTCGCTCAGCTACGTAAGCTACATAGGGGAATAAAAGTAAAAACAAGAAGGTAGAAGGCTAGTGGGAATAGGTCGGACTCCTCGATCAGCGGCCTAACTCCCGGAACAGAAGGGGAAGTATTGAGAGCCTACGTAACTTTACGAAACTAACTTCATTAGCAGGAATTGCAGCAAGCTGCTACATCCCCTGCGAGAAGGCACTCGGGACTCTAGGGGTTGTGAGGCCCAAATATATCGTGGCAGCGCAAGGGCCCGCCAGAATATACACCTGAGAGCACGATGTAGGACCATTGTAGGTTATACCGTATTAGCTGAAAATAAGGTAATTGCATTATTTTATGAAGAGGAGAAGCAATGAACACGCAGTGCATCAAGGGAAATCCTGGGATGAACTAACCTCTTGTTCGGCAGTCAACTGGAACGGGTTTCCAAGCAGTTAGCGAAGACACAGCTGATCATAACACCGATGTCATCTGCCGGTGAAGCTCCAACTTTGTTAGGTCAACCGGTTTGGTCAGTTCTAGCTTGTGTGTGATCTTGACCTAGTGAGCCTCACTGAATATGCATTAGATAGTCCTGGAATTGGGAAAAAGTTGTGTATAGAGATAACCTGTGTCCTCGTCTCGGAATGTCATTGGAAAATACTGAATGAAAATTATTGCTACATCAATATAAGCCTCTAGTCTCAGCAACGATGCTCTGTAAGAGGGTGTTTCATAACAAAGAGGAGATATGCCGTGCGACAAGGTAAAAAAAACACATGCATAAAAGTAAGCCGAAAAAAGAAGATAACATAAAAACACCCAGCGATTGATAGGCGACAGATTATCTGCAGTGACTATTCTATCTCTGTGCTTAATGAGTTGACTGTGTGTTTTGGAAAGGTTCGTCCCGAAGAGGTCTATTTTTGGGAGATCTAGGGACAAACCATGGTTTGACGTCCAGTGTCGGTTAGCTTTCGAAGCTGAACAAGCGGCTTATCGGGCATGGCGGCGTTCACGTGACTGCACGCTATGGCTGACCTATGTTGATTGTATGGCCGAGGCCAAGCGTGTTTATGAGAGGGCACAGCATCGTCAGAGGCGTTCCAGAAAGTCATTGTTGAATATTGACCATCCACATCGTTGTAGGAGTGAGTTAAAGGGTTCAGTTTTTGCGGCTGAACCTTCGTTGCCGCCCCTTGTTGGTCCCGGTGGGGAATCATTGCTGATCCCTTGGCTAGGGCGGAGCTCATGTTGGCTCACTTTGACGGAAAGCAGAGCAGAGACGTGATGTCATTACCCCGTGGATGTCACCCTGAACCTCGTTTAACTTTTTTTGCATTCAGATCTGCTATAATCAAGGTGCAGCTTGAGGGCCTTGATCCTGATGGAGGTGTGGACCCGGTGGGCAGGTTTCCTCTGTTTTATAAGCAGCTTGCTGATGTTCTTGCCCTTAAGCTAGCACGGATCTTCCGCGCCTGATATGGCTAGGAAATTTTCTCCCTTGTTGGCGTACTGGGAATATTACTCCTATTCCCAAAGGTCCAGTATCGCCCCATGTAACCAACTACCGACCCTTTACGCTGAAGCCCATTTTGTCGAAGGTGTTCGAGAAGTTGGTAGCTTATAAGCTTGGCCGTTTTGATAAGGTTACGGGTTTGCTGCCTGCCGGTCAGTTTGCATACAGAACAGGTTAAGGTTGGGGTGACGCATTGTTGTCTGTGTCACACCATTTACAGTCTGCGCCGGATTGTGGGTCTAAGGCGCGTCTTGTACAGTTGGACTTTAGCGCGGCGTTTGACAGGGTCAACCACAAGGGTTTATTGTACAAGCTGGAGTCTTATGATGTGGGTCAATAATTATTCACTATTTTGTTTCTGAGCGAATGCAGATTGTGTTTGTTGACGGCGTTTTAAGCATCCCTGTCGCGGTGGAGTCTAATGTCCCTCAGGGTAGCGTACTTGGCCCGCAGTTGTTTCTGATATGTTCTCTTTGCTGGAAAACATAATGATCAACAATCCAGATGATTCAATTTTGATAGCAATGATACCTTCACCACGCATGCATAATGCTGTCGCCCAGTCTCTGAGTAGGAATTTGTCCCGCATTAGTGCCTGGTGTTCGGCCTGGAGTTTAAAGCTGAATACCAGTAAGACCAAGTCGATGATTGTCAGTCGGTCTCGAACCCTTTTGCCGCATCATCAACATCTGGAGATAGGCGACACCTTGCTTCTGAAGACTGGCTCCTTGGAGATTCTTGGTGTTTTTATGAAAAACTTACCTTTTTGCTGCAAATTAGGCGACTGGTGCCACGAGCTTCCAGTAAGATTGGGCTTTTGCTTAAGGTGAATTCTGCGTTTGGTGACAGTGGGGTTGTCCGCAGATGCTTTTATGCTTTTTTGCTACTTGTATTGGACTATTGCTCACCGGTCTGGGCTTCAGCTGCTGACAGTCACTTGCGTTTGTTGGACCGAATTGTTAGTTCAGCTAGTAGGTTGTGCGCGGCTCATGATTTGGTGAACCTGTCCCACAGGAGAAGGGTTGCCGAACTCTATGTTTGATTAGGTGTACAACAATGAAAGGCATTGGTTGTATTCGTCTGTCCCTGCACTTAAGGTGTTTAGGAGAGAAGCACGTGCTGCGGTAGGCGCGCACACTTTCACGGTGGAAGATGTAAGATGTCGAACTAATCAGTTCGGTCGGTGCTTCGTGCCCTGGTCTGCTGGGGTTTGGAATTCTTTGCCGGCATCGGCTTTCGATCGTGTTGGCCTGCAGGCGTTTAACACAGCTGTTAATTTCTTTTGTCAGGTTTCCTTTAGCAGTGTTTCGGGCTTCCCGGTGTTGCAATGTGCTTTATTTGGGTCGTGCTACCTGTCCGTGGGGGCTCGTGCGTGAAGTTCTAATAATAATAACACCAGTCGGAATCGGTTAGCCAGGATGCCGACGCTAGTGTGAATGCTACTGGAGAGAGGAGTGTGAGCGTGCAGGCTCCCCTTTCTCTGCCAGGGGCGGAGGAGGCTACTGTCACCCTAACCAGGAACTTAGTGACACCCTACTGTCGAACTACGTCCCATATGAGATCTACTCGGACGACCCCAACCAGTCGCCGCAACGTGGGCCTGGGGTCTTACCGGCCCATGATATGAGCCTGACCGACTCGATGGACGAAGAGACAGAACCTGACCTATCCGACCAGCAGCGGAGTGACTTGCTGGAGCTGCGGGACTTACTCCGGAACTCCGTCGTAGAAACTACGCCAAAAGGTCCTCCTACCGGAGCCTCGAAGTCGGCCTAACCAACTTAGAAGATACCTTAAACCAGTGGCTATCTGCTATAAGGAGCAAAGTTCGAGGCCAGAGTAGCTTCCATCAAAACCAGCTATTCAACACCAACCAGAAACGTCTCGATCAAACCCCTAGAGGAGAAGAGACGAGGTCTGATTCATTCAACGCAGAAGAAAGCATCCGATTCTGGAGTGGCATCTGGAGCAAAGAGGTACGGCCAAACAATACCGCAAAATGGCTCCACGACGTCAAGGAAAAGAACGTCGCAGCAGATCTAGACCTTACAATCAAGCAACTGAGCAAGACCAAGAACTGGAAAGCACCCGGAGCAGATATGGTGAAAGGCTACTTTCACATCGCTGCACTCCAGAATTGCTGCACAGCTCAAGAATTGCCTACAACGCGGATCCGTGCCCATCTGGATGACTACAGGGAAAATGGTCCTAATCCAGAAGGACAAGGCAAAGGGCACGGAGGTCAGCAATTACCGCCCAATCACGTGCCTACCCCTTATGTGGAAGGTGCTGACGGGCATAATCTACGAGAGAGTCTACCAACATCTAGACTCAAAGAAGCTTCTACCCGACGAACGGAAAGGATGCCACAGGAACACCAGGGGAACGAAGGACCATTTGCACGCCGACAAGTTCCTCACGAAAGATGCCACGAACAAAAGCAAAATCCAACCATGGCTTGTGTTGACTACAAAAATGCCTTCGACATGGTCCCTCACTCATGGATTCTGGAATGCCTGGAAATTTACAGCATCGCCGGCAACATCCGCAATCGGATCGCGACGACCATGCCCAACTGGAAGACCCAGCTCACAAGCGCCAACAAACACCTCAGCGAGGTGAGCATCAAGCGGGGCATCGGCCAGGGCGACTCCATATCTCCACTGCTATTTGTCCTGACCATGATCCCCTCTCCGAGACCCTGAACAAGGCCGGCCAGGGCTACAACTACAGTCGTATCATGAAGCTCAACCACCTGCTTTACATGGATGATCTAAGCTCTACGCCAAATCAAAGGACCAAGTAGAGCAGCTCCTTAATATAGTCCATCTGTATTCCCAAGACATAAAGATGCAGTTCGGTGTTAGCAAATGCGGAGTTCTTAACATCGAAAGGGGAGAGGTTACTGCGTCCGAGTGAATCACCATCGAAGAAGGTATCATCAAGGATATCGAGGAGACAGGTTACAAGTACCTGGGTGTCATAGAGTATAACACCATTCTCCACAGAATGGATGAAAGATTCCATTCGGAAGGAGTACCTCATCCGACTGCGGCTCATCCAGAAATCACACCTGAATGGGGGCAACACCATCTAGGCCATCAACACCTGGGCCGTCCCCGTAGTCCGTTACTCTGCTGGCATTAGTAACTGGACCAAGAAGGTCTGCACAGACATGGACATCATGACTCGAAAGCTAATGAACATCTATCGAGATCTACACCCAAGATCATGCATAAACAGACTTTGCATTAACAGAAGAGAGGGGGCCGTGGCCTCATCAGTGTAGAGGACTGCGTCGAAACAGAAAAACGAGCTCTCTCCTACCACTTCAGAGAGAACGACGACCCGTTGGCACGCTGCTTAATCGAGGCGAAGTTGCTGAAAGAGACCGAATCGGCTGACCAGTTCAAAGAGCGACGGCGCCTCGATCGAACTAACAAGTGGAAGAGTACGAAGATGTCCAGCCAGTAGCTACCTCGAAGCTGTTCAGGACAAAATAGTGAGAATAGCTGAGGGGGGGGGGAGCTGAAACGGGAAACAGAAGGTACCATCCTAGCAGCTCAGGAGCAAACCCTCAAAACCAGGTACATCCAAAACAAGATCGACAAGAGAAACGTCCCTAATACCTATAGAATCTGCAGGAGCTCAGATGAAGCCAGCAACCACGTAATAAGCGAATACGGAGTGCTTGCGCAAAAGGAGTACAAGCGCAGACACGATAAACTTGTCCGACACCTTCACTGGACCGTCCTGCGAATCCATAACCTCCCGGTCAGTGAGAGGTGGTACGAGCACGAACCCGCGCCCGTGGTTGAAAACGAAGCCGTGCAGATCTACTGGGACAAGAGGATGGAAACTGATCGAGTACTTCACGCCAACCGACCGGACATCGTCG
>LQNS02277242.1:2921284-2939447 GCA_001587735.2 Parhyale hawaiensis | reverse complement strand
ATACTGCAGCCAATTACGACATCAAGAGCACTAGCTATACTGAAACACAGGCCATACTGCAGCCAATTACGACATCAAGAGCACGAGCTATACTGAGACATCCTCTTGTCTCATGAAATCACTTCAGCACAAGTATAGCGTTGCTTTCAATGTTCACACAACGCGAACTGAGCTTCAGTAGACCTACCAACAGGAACAAGGGGTAGTAGAGTACAGGCACATTGCTGCAAGTCTTAGTGCCCCCCTCTGGTGATGAACAGCGACACTCAAATACATACAGTCCTGCTTTTCTGACTCGCACGTATGTTCGTACACGCTAAACAATCAGCGATACAACAGCGATGGACAAGACATGTAGTGCTGCTTACTTGGACTCTTACATAAATGTAGACGACAAACGATACACAATATATGTTGTGCTATTCAACTGGACCCGCACGCAGCTACACAATATGTTGTGCTATCCAACTGGACACGTACGCAGCTACACAATATGTTGTGCTATCCATCTGAACGCGTTCGCAGATTTCAACATTGAAAATGTTGTTGGACGGCTGCTGAGATTCATCATATTTGGTTATTAGTAGGGCTGCGACAAAATGCTTTTCGAGACAGAGAAGTTGATCGATGATCACCTCCAAAACAACAAGTGCATTAGGTAAAAGCTCCTACAGTGAACTGCTTTCGTAGGCTGTGTTACCGTCATAGCTTTACAATCGAGGTCATCAACGACTTTTCTGTCTCTGAAAGCATATTGACACAGCCCTTGTTATTAAGGAAAAGTACAGACATTAATTTATAGTTGGCTGCTATTTCTATTTCTGAAACTAAAACAATCAAAGCGATCTAAGATGATTTACTCGGCTTGCAGCCGGAATCACGACGTGGTGCTGCTCAGGTGGCAAGAGAAGGACGAAAAGAGAAGAAGACAGAAGAAAGAAGCGCCCGTGCGGACGGCCCCTTCTGTGGTCCTCCGCACGGGCGAGGTAAGAGCTCCACAGTAAAAGTCGGTCATCTCTATCGGCGGCCAACCTCGCGGGACAGAAAGGAAATATAGAGAACCTACCTAACTCTACAAAACTAACCTTCTCAGTAGGAACTGCAGCCCGATGCTACATCCCCTGCGGAGAAGGCACTCGGGACCCTTGGGTGCGTGATGCCCAAATATGTTGTGGCGGGGAATGAAATTCCAATAAACACTCAATGTAGTAAGCAATTAAGAGACAATTCCTCTTACTAAAACAAAAGCTAAAATTTAATGAAGCTCCCCTTCAGTACAAGCAGCCGCTCACGCAGGGCAGCCTGTTAATGCTCATCTTTTGGTAACCTGAATTTATCAAGTCCTTCGGTTCTTCTCTTCAGCTGGCGGGGATCAGTTCGATAAAGTCAGACTCAAGCATCCAGGTCATGCCAGTTTCTGACTCCTACTCCTTGGACCAAACAATACCCTTCTCTATTAACAGTCATACCGACTTTTGGCCAGACTCCGACTCCTTGTCCGCAATAATGACCGACTCCGAACTTAATCCCCATCTATGAACGTCTGCCTACATTTCACAATTTTCAGTTTAAAGTCAGTAGCCATATCGAAATATCAGCATAATGCTTGCAAGGGAGACCGCGCTTCTATACACCGTTGTATGGAATCTTTCGCCATTTCACTCACTCTAAATGTCAATATTACAATGCAATAACAAAGTGAAACACAGCTAATATAAATGCAATCATTAAAGCTGAAAGTGTTTTTGTGAGTAAAGAACTCCGTTATACAACGCAATGCTGAAAAAAGGTGGTACATAAACAGATGGATTGACGAAGGGATGAACCACCACTAAATTTAACCATCAGCTCATCGTGATATTCCCAAGTCCTGTTAATTGTGGGATGATCCGTAAATAAAATTGCGAGAAATTCCTAAAGGAGATTGGCAACAATATAATCTCTGGGATTTATAAAAGGATAAAAAATATATATGTCATATCATGACTCGTATGGATTAACACACTTCACTACAGGAAAGTAAAAAAAAAAAACATTTTTGTCTTTTCTACCAAATTCTTTGGAGACTATAGATCGCCGTTCCTCTTATCGAGGCCATCAAACACAGCAGTCCATGTAATAAAATTCATCAAGTTAGTTTACTGATGAAGTGTTAGCAAAAATAATGATGCATCTTTTAAGTATCCATATGCAGTTAAATCTTTAAAACCTTCTAATACAGAAAAACACACAAAGATTAATGCAGTTTAAGCTGTGTGACTGTCGTTGGGATCTGTGCCTATGCAGAAGCTCTCCACAACAAAGTTTCGGGACCGAATCTGTGAAAAAAACCGCTGGTGGGGGCACATGAATGTCACCTTAAGCCTGGGAGTCCGGGTGCGATTCTTATCTTGCATAGCAACAAAACAATCTCTGGTCACCGAAGTGTCCATAAGAGTCAGGTCCAGCTGCCTCAACTTGGAACATTTATTAATCAAGCAAGCAATTTGATGGTTGGACAGGCCGCGTACTTTAAAGAGGTTGAGAAAAATCACGTTGGGGAAAGCAGTGGGAATGATTTGTGTGACACCTTTTGTGGGCTTTCCAATGGTTAATTTCACAACAGGAAGAGTCAGAGATGACCATTTTGTGAAAGTTTCAAGATATTCACACCCGTAAGGAACTTCTAGTATTTTTAGAAAAGGCAATGGAAGTTTATTGGGAGTCCCAGGGAAGACTGGTTGGGAATCGGCTATACGTAAACTCTCCAGTACAATATAATAAAGCAATTGCAAACTTACCCTGATCGACAGTCGTACAAGTCTGCCTTGAACATGGTGGTAACGGATACACTCAGGCGTTTGTAATTCACCCTCGATGAAAAGTTCTAGATGTTTCAATTCCTGGTTGGGTGATCCTAAATTGGAGATGAAGTTTGTTGTCAGAAATTTGGAAAAAATGTAGCTGGCATTATTCACGAAGCTGCCTATAAGTCGGTTGTGATTTCTTCCAAAGAGAAGAAAATTGAAATAAAGTTCACTGATATTAGGACTAATGTCAAGGGCCTTATTTATAAAGTCTTGAGTACAAAAAGCCACATCCAGAGCAGTAATGTACGGACAGTGGGGAAGCACCTGCTCCACTATTGATAAGTTGCAGCCACTGAGGCATTTCAGAACTTGAACTTCAGGGTGCCTGTCCAAGAACTGACGGAGGTTTTCAATGTGCTGTTGCTTGACATCGCCAATCTCCACGGTCTCCCACAGCATTGGATGCTCCGCCATCTCGTGCCACTTGCGACTAACACGCCGGGCTCGACACAAACTTTCTTGGTTGAAATATGAAAATAACTTCAATTGAATAACGTCAGGTAAATCGTTGAACGAGCGCTGGCTGCCGATATTTGGCAGAGCCTGGAGTCGAGGTAGCAATCCACTGGAGGACTGAACAAAGGAACTGTCTGCAGTAATGCGAAAGGTCTCCAAGTTTTGGACTACGCTCCTAAGGAAATTATATTGACTACAACGCAAAAACTTCACCTCCACAGGGCCTCGTTTTTCAAAGTTGAGGTTGTTTAGGGACAGGAAGCAGTCCCTGGTGACTTGGGGACAGCACACAACTCTGAGGCTCCACAGCCTCCTACAGCCGCTGATGATGTGGCGTATGCCCGTATCGGTGACGCGTGGCATGTCTACCAGTTGGAGACTTTGGATGTTGGGAAACATACGGACTATATCCGAAGAAAATGATATGCTAGTGTCCCATCCACAGAAAACAAGCTCGGATAAGCTTGGAAAATACATATCAGGAAAAAATAGTTTCGGGATAGCAAAAAACTGCTGTGCACCCAAACACCACGAGTTATGCCCAATGCTCCACGAAATAAGCGAGAAACTCCTCAACTGATCAAACTGTCTAATCTGGTTCATTTGGGCAGGGTGCAGTATTTGGAGTGTTAAACACAGAACTCTGACACGACCTCGCGACCATTCCAACATACGAAGCACGCTTTCAGCTAGTGCGTTTCGGCAGTCTAAATGTAAGCTGTGCAGGTTTGGAAAGATTCCATCCGCTATATGAGCACAAAAATCATCATCATCTTCCTCCGTGTCAAATTCATGTAAAGTTAAACTTTCAATGCTCTTCACTCCTTTTGGTAAAACACTATTTAACCAGAACGAAAAAAAAGGAATCCGACTATTAAATGCACAATGGGTGATATTTGGGCAGTACTTGCTAACTTTTTTCCAAGAGTCATCAAATGAAGTGCAATCATTGATGACCACTTTTTTCAACGATGCGCAACGATCTTTAATGGTTTTTAACAGCTTTGCACTATTATTATCATAACTGTACTCAATGCTTTCAAGTTTTTGAGCTCGTCTCGCAAGGCTGACGACAAAGTCCAGGTTGCGCGGAGTTACCTTGCCAAAGTCCAAGCGCCTCCACAGCCCGCAGTGCATGCCTACTGCGTTAAACCTGTGGCACACCTGAACAACGCTGCAGAGGTCCCGGGTGGGGAGGTACCAAAAAATCGCCGACAGCAAATCATCGCAGAGATTCAGAAGTGGAAATGTTTCGGCGGCTTCCATGGCCACGTCTTCGAAGCTTTACGAATTCAGGAAGTGTCTTTGTGAAAGTCTTGGAAATAGCCAATTGAGGTTAGTTCTTATTGGAAAGATTACAAGTAAGAGGTTTCGGTACTTGAAGCGCAAACCTGAAAATGTACCTATGAGCTGGACTGTCTGGAAGCATTAATTTCGTTGAAGTTATGGGAGACTTGAAAATTCCTGACTTTGTAGTTAATTCGTAAGTCAGCTTCTAAATCTCGAAGTTAATTGATAAAGGAGGGATGCTAGTTTGTCCTTTCATTTGGCGGACGTCGTTTTGGTTTTCATCTTCAGTTTGGGGCGGAGACGAAGGCGTGGTGAAGGAGCGAACTAAACAGTTTTGCTCTTCAGTAGCTGGGCACACAACACTGCTGGACCGGTATCAGGTGAGGCCACTCTCAGCACACTGCCTGTCAAACGAGATGTGTTAAAATGAGCGGCCTCTTCAGAAATCTAATTTACATTCCCACCATGCAGTGCATTACAAAAGACTACAATAAGTCAATAACATCAATAAGCTGTCGCTAGTAAATGCATTAAACTTGTAGTCAAGTAGGAGCACATTACAATTAGCTACATCTAACATTTCAATGCCCCCTTTCTGACAATACTGATGCCCCAAACAGTATGTAGAAAGACGGGTTCAAAACATGTTATGAGAACCGGGCAACTCTTCTCTGATGATTAACAGCCAAGGGAGAGTAGAGCTGGAGTGCGAGTAAGTCGTATAGCAGACTTGTTCGTACGTTTCTACTACAGACGAAAAAAATTATTGCCATATTGACTCAGTCAAGGTGATTACTCTTAGGGCGAGTTCACACGTCAATCATTTCAACGCGTTCAATCATACAAACGAACACGAGCTGTGCGTTAACTTTTTCTGTCTCTGTCCATGCATAGAAATACGCTTATTCAAATGAATGACGAAGCGCGTTCAGTTATGACATAGTTTCTTTGCATTTTCACCCATATTTTGAGTCTCTCCCTGCTGTACAACTACAGTCGTTTCAAATGTGGAATGCGCTCATTGGCTTTACCACGCGTAGGCTTATTTATAGTAGGCTACCAGAGTCGCCGAGCATAGAGACGTTTGTTCCAGGACCGGTCGCCCCTTGCGTACACCTTCTCACTCCTCGATCCATTGGTGATCATGCTTATAAGAGCAACAGTTCAGTTACAGCAAATGATATCAAAATTCTCTCTTCTGCTAAAGTGACTCACAAGTTTTAGACGCATTGTAGAATTCCTGTTCATTTTAAAAAAATTACCAGAATTGAACGACTTACAAAGTGCAACACCGCTCTGTGTCACAGGTCCACAGTAAATAAGTTTTTTTAAAGCAAAATTTCAAATTTGTATTCTGTGAAATTGTTAAGTTTACTTACAGACTTTGAATTTCTCGAATTCAGAATTTTAGCTGATGATGGACAAAATGTGTCCGGAACGTTCTTCCATTTATGCCAGACTAGCTTCTGATTTCTATCAATATATATACACAAATATTATGTACGTTGGCAGCAACCAATTATTGAGACAAGTTTCGTTAAAATGAAGATGACATTTTTCCTTGGTAAGCTTAACGGAAGCTTTCTCTAAAACTTTATATTTATTATTCACATCTTCGCCAGATGTTCGAAGAATTATGAAAGACCGCCATTTTGCGGTTATAAAATCCATTTATTATAAAATGTGCCGTTTCGAGCCAGCGCTGCTCATAATCATGCTTCTGTAAATAAATATAGAGTTTTAGAGAAAGCTTCCGTAAAGGGTACCAAGGAAAAATCTTCGTTTTAACGAAACTTGTCTCAATATACAAATATATATACTTGAATCTTCAACAAAAACATTACCACCTCTCTCACTTTGTTCGCGAGTGATAAATATACAGGTTTTCTTCAGCTGGTCACAGATCACAGTAGTGTATAAAGCCGCGAGATAGCCGTTTTTGAGGGTAACCTACCCTCGCGGCTCCCCTCGCGCGTGAGCTTCCGGTTTATAATGACCAATGCACTACTGGTTTAGCGGGGGTCTGGGGGGCGCAAACCGGAAGTGGGCGGGGCCTGGGAAACCGGAAGGGGCGGCACGGTGACCCGGCGGCACGAGGGGAACCTACCCTCAAAAACGGCTATCTCGCGGCTTTATACACTACTGATAACAGTAATTTGACCGGGCACTCCTGCCCGCACGGGTCAATATCACCAGCTTTCTTGTTTCCCTAAGGAATATTCTACACTCTGCCTGTAGTCTCATGCTATTGCCGGTATGAACTATTTGTAATAAGTACGCTTGTGTAGCCAAGATCAGGTTCATCTTCCGTATCACAGAAACAAGCAAATTGAATTTTCAACGTTCGAAGTTCTTCCAATCATAAAGAGGAGATTCTGTGTGCAAACAAGCAAGTAAATAAATAAATAAATAAATATGCAAGTAGGGTAATGTCTCAATTACCGAATGCCTTTCTATTACCGAACGCAATAAGATTCCTACCTATATTCGGTAAGAGATGGGCATTACCCTAAATAAAGTTCACAAAATTTTAGTATAATATAGATGTATAATACTATTGCATATCTATTTTCCGGAGATGCAAAAAGTTACAGAATCCCATTTTTTGGCAATAAACTTTGACTGTATTTCAAAATATTAGGCTAAGCCTACCGCATACAGTCAACTTCTTTAGGTTAATTACTTCGGTATGCACAAACGAGTCCCGTAAAAAAATATTGAGCAATGCACAGGGTGAGAAACAAGGGCCATATAGCATATTGATAGAGACGTGGAACCCATGCACGAGGGTGTTCCCACTTCCCACACAGGTTCAGTGCGCATGGAAATGAGAGTCGGGAAAGATGATAACGTACAGAACCGCAAAATATGATCAGTACGAGTAAGAAAATGGGAATACAGTGGACGCCAAAGACAGACGTCCTGAAGGCTTAGCTAACGGCTAAAGTAAGCTATACACCCCTTCCTAGGGTCATTGCTCCCATCAGAGCTGGATGGGCGAAACTAACCGTATGACCATCCCAGGAAGCAAAGAATGCAACGGGAGGACTCTATAAGACTGAAATAAAACATGGCAAATTTACATCACATCGACGAGTCGAAGTGTTTTAGGTGTAGGACCTCAGACCTTCGTATATGGTTTTCTTGAACATATTATCGTATTTTTTCGATTTATTTCATTCAGTCTCCCGCTCAAGACTGGCCAGCTACTTGAGCTGCAAAATATCGAAAAGTGTTGTCGCCAAGTACAGAAAGTTCGGGCAATAGGCTAACTGTTACTGTGGTTTCTCTCGCGTACAGAATTGGCTATAATGGTGCTTATATATGTTGGTAAGGATTTGATATATTCTGTGAAGAGTACTGTGAAGTGAATATGAAGTGTTAACAAGGCTTCAAACAAGAAAAAGAAGTTAAATTGAGTCGCCGAAAGGGAACAAATTTGGCGCTAGTGTTGTGAAAGTTTCCACCAACGTGCACTGCAATTTTCTATAGTTAATTGCTAAATTAGTATATATTATCGTCATTTATTTATACGCTAGAGATACATTTTGCAATATAAGACTATTTTTCTGGCATAATTAGTTAAAATGCTCCTAGGCTGCTCAGCCATAGATTCGTCGATGATGACGTCACTTTTTGGTGCTAATTCTTCGTGAGTCCTCCCGTTACGCTCTTTGCTTCCTGGGCCATCCTATGCTTCCCGAGGGGTGATATTACGAGTTTATTTCGGATGGTGAGGCAGTCCAATATAACTGGCGAAGCCGGATGCAGTCCTCGCGTAAACAGTCTCCTGACTAGGATGACTGCTTCGTTACACAACACGAACATCTCTCAGACCAGGAGGCGCTATTTTAACTGTATGATGAAGAGAATTTTCTTACATATAGTAAATTTTGAAACACTTCCCTTACTAATTATTGTAATTTCGGACTACTAGAATTTTTCAGCAGAAATTAAAACTTGCTTCCCTCTCCAGTGCGTCTAGAACTGTGCTCGATAGGTTTAGGCTTAATAGGTTTGTTACCCACAGACACATTTGATACATTACAAGTATTTGGTAAAGTAGTAATACACTATAGAATAATGCATATGCGTAGCCACTGAAAGTTTGACAAACGTTTTGGGTAACACTTAGCAAAAGCTAATACAATTGCATGACGTATTCTTTAAAACGCTTCTTTTTATTTAATCAGAAATGAGATCTAATAAATTTTCAGGGAGTTTGTTGAGAAGCACTGCATTTTGAAATACTGTAACGCGTTTCTCAACGTCAACAAGGTCAATTGGGAGATTGAGAACAGAACGTCTCATTTCGTAATTTTGTTGGGGAATAAGGGGACTGAAATACTTTAGAAATACTTCAGGATGATTATAAAACACAAATCGAAAAAAATTAAGTAAGGAATAGTTGTTAACATCCTGAAGTTGCAACATTTGTAAAGACAAGTACATTTCACTGCAACTCATTACACGCACATTGTTTTCTATTTGTCTAACACGTAGTATTCGCATAAGTATATGATTCATTATTACTTCAAGTTTGAGAATGTGACGTGGGGCTCCGCCCCAAACGATGATATTCTGGACCAGCACAGAATGAGCCAATGAGTAGTGAACTATTTTAAATGATACGCGATCAACATAATTGGATATTGCATAGATTATGCCGAGAACCCTGCTAAGCTTGCGCCCCACGTCTTCAATATGGGACTTAAAACACAGCTTTTCATCCAGGATCAGCCCAAGATATCTTATTTGGGGCACCCACTCTAGTAGGTTATCGTTAAAGAAAATAGGTGGCAACTGTTGGTGAGGACGAGATGAGAAAAGCATTAATTTGGTTTTATTCTCATGTTCAGTTAATCTATTTTGAGTTAACCATTCAGACAACACATTTAAAAAAGTTTGCACATCAGTTATAGCAGCTTGAAAATTACTACTATTGGTGTGGAAAACTGCGTCATCCGCATACAATACAGAATTCATACCGAGGGTAGTAATATTATCAATGAAAATGTTAAATAATAACGGGCCTAAAATGCTTCCTTAGGGAACACCCAAATAAATAGTTAACATATGTGATATGGCATCATTACAAAGTACATATTGATCCTGTTAGTAACTATTAATCAGTTCATGTGCTGCATTCCGAACGCCATAATGATAGTCTTTTAGTAAAAGTGATACAGTATATCTACTGTATCGAACGCCTTTCTAAGATAAAGAAATAACGATAATAAATGTTTTAGCGTGAAAGCATTTCAGAAGATCTGTTACAAGATGAGAAATTGCTAGTGTAATATTAGATTTAGTTCGGAAGCCAAACTGCTGACCACTAATTACATTATGTGATGAAAGGAAATTTGATAGCCTATAGATTGAACGGCTTTTTCTAAAATTTTATTAAAGGTAGATAACGTAGATATGGGTCTATAATTAGCCACATCAGTCGGACTACCTAACTTGAAGATAGGTATAACACGAGCATGTTTTAATACATTAGGATAGATGCCGTTCTCCAAGCATAAATTGAAAATATGACAAAGAGGATCAGCAATACAAGGTATAACTTTGAGCAGTAATGAAGGTTGAATCTAATCTCGATGACAGCGCTTATTTCTGAGAGATTTTAGAATGTTAACGATTTCATACATAGAATCTGTAACAACATAAGTCGAAAGCTTATGGTTATAAATAATCAACTTTTATTAAAATAACAAGCATTACGCATTTTTTAATATCGATGATGACGTAGGTATTAGCTGAAATCTAGGTGATTGTATTATTTAACAGAAAAGTAATGATCGCGCAGCATGTCGAAAGAAACTTTGGGACGAACAAACTAACCTCTTTTTCTGCAGTCAACTGGTACGGGTTTTCAAGCAGTTAACAAAGGCAGGCAAAACTAACCTCTTGTTCTGCAGTCAACTGGTACGGGTTTTCAAGCAGTTACCGAAGGCAGGCAAAACTAACCTCTTGTTCTGCAGTCAACTGGTACGGGTTCCAAACAGTTGGTGACTCCAGGCATTCAGAAAACCTTCCGAAGTCAATGCAGCTGATCATAACATCGATGGCGTCTGCCGGGGAAGCTCCAGCCTTGTTAGGGCGACAGATTTGGGTAGTTTTAGCTTATGGGAAATCACTGATTATACCTAGTAAACTTCACTGAATATGCTCTCGACACACCTGGAAATGTGAGTGGAAGACTTAAGTTGTATATAAAGATAACTACTTGTCCTCGTCTTAGATTGATTTTTATATTACATCAAGAAAATTATTGCTATATACACCAGTTTTAAGCCTCCCTTGCCTCAGCATTGCTGCTCTGAAAGAGGCAGTTCAATAAGAAAGAGGGATACGCAGGGTGTCGAGGTAAACAACACACGCGCAAAGGTAAGCCGAAATAGAAGAAAAAACAGCCAGAGATTGATAGTAGAAAGGGATGACAGAATTAAAATGAGCATGGGAAGCTACGCCCTAAGTCTAAGGATGGGTCCGCATTAGCAGTGAACTAGAGCGTCTTACTTGAACTCTCAAGGCCGCAGGCTCGAACCTCGCTCCAAGCTAGGCAAGATCTTTGTGCGCTTGAGTGATCGGTCAGCATCCGGTCTGCATGCTACTGTGGGTTTGCTGACCTTCTTCAGCTATGGGGAGGGTGTATGGGGGAGCCGTATACTCCTCTGTGGCCTGTTGGTCTATATCTGCAGCACAAACCAGTGCATGCAGGTTTCTCAGTTGAGAGTACGGTCAAGTTGACTTTACTTTTACCTTTTATAGGAAACGTGCGGTGCTCGCAGGAAGGAAATTCTATTGCCCAGAGCTTGGGCAGCTACTAGGCTCACCCACTCCTCCCAGTCCACACAGCCCAACATGTTTCAATTCTGTTTACTGTGCACCAGTCTCACTGTTCTTAGCTGCAACTATCAGTGCAGTTACGCTGCTGGGTCATCAGCTGCTGCAGTCATTGTAAGGCCGCTGCATACACTAGTCGTCCTTTCGGCGGCAGAACCTCATGTCTTTTTGCTGCATGTGAAAGAAAACTCGACACGTATGGCAGCGTCTTCGAGAGGCATCTGTCGCAGGACGATGTGATGAGAGCGAGGGAGTATCCTTAGCATCAGGTACGCCCTCTTTAGTGAGTTTGTCTATACTAATGCTGCCTCTCTTAGTCGGCGCTCCCGTTCCTTCCACATAGCATAAACTTGCCTCTTCTTCTCCCCCATCTGCCCATCGCCAAACAATATTTTTCTCAGAAAAGTACTCTGCAACTCATCCGTATCCACCTGTAAAAGTGTCGCTGCTGCTCTCTTATCATTCAAAACAGTATTATTATCACAAATTTCATTTAACCTCCGTAGCCGCAACTCGGCGTTTCAACTGAGAAACTACTTGTGCGGTATTCATATACCGCATATTGGGTAGGCATGGTGGCCACGTGAGCTACTACGGGCAGGGAAACAAGGCGCAAAGTATAGTAGGAGACACTCAAGTGGTCGGCCCCTTTTGTACTCTTCTCCACGAGAGAGACTTGAGACATCCCGCGTACCGGGTCGGCTATCTTGATCGATAGCCCACTTGACAGGACAGAATATAAAAAGTAGAAAACCTACCTATCTTTACAAAGCTAACCTCGTCAGTAGGAACTGCGACAAGCTGCAACATCTCATGTGGATAAGGCACTCGGGAACCTCCGGTGCATGAGGCCCAAATATATTGTGGCAGGGATAGGGCCCGCTAGAATATACCCCTGAGGGCCATTCAAACCAGTGCAGACAGCTAGGAAGTGAAACAAATCTTCGCTCTTTTGCTGACAAATATCTGTAAAAAATACATGAGGTACGATCGACCCGAAGACTTGCGCTTCTTCGGCAATAATAAAACTTGCATTATCTGTGTCCTGCGACTGATGCTTGTCGAAGTGACTGCCATATGTCCCGAGTTTTCTTTCATATGCGGTGAAAGCACCGGACGACCTGCCGAAAGGACTGTCATCGGCAGCGGGGCCTTACACTACGCGATTGCGCCAGTGCAATAGTGAATTCTATACACTTCATTATTTTTACTACTGTTTTCATTGATGAAATATATTGCACTTGCTGCACTTCATTGGTCGAATTTTGAAAATATTAGGGAAAAACAAAACTTTAGCGTAACTGATGCTTGCCTCTGTACCGAGGAGTGATAATAACAGCCTAAAAGGAGAACGAGACAGACATAGCGAGGAAAAAAACGAGCATAAAATATTTTTTTTTGACCAAGCGGCCGCAGCGCACGTTCAACATTACGTGTGTAACATCATTGTACTATCAATATTGAAGTGCTCAATCCATGCTTGTCTTACTCAACGTAGTACACTATAGTCATACCAGCGTAAGGAGTCCGATGGGCGTGGCTAAGAACGCAAAGCAACTTGGCCAAATCTCACTTAAGCGCGTGGTATAACTTGTCTCCATCGATGAAATTATATTTATATTCGAATTCTTAAAGTGAATTAATAAATAGATTAGATTTGGCACTGCTGCGTTCAATTCAGCTCCGGCCCTAAAGGACTGCTTACGCTGGATTGACATTAGTACTTTCTGCCTGCATCTCACAGGTAACATATACATGCTAAAAAATAATATACAGGAAAACGAGCAGGGAGCTCTGCGGCTGCTTGGTCCGAGAAAAAAAAATCACTCGTGTTCTTTCTCCTCGTTGGGACGTCTGTCTGGTTCTGGTTGGGACTGTCCCAGTCATCCACTGTCTGAGTTTCTTCCGGATCCATTTGTTCGGGTGAGGTATACTCGGCGGACTGGTGCTCTACATGAGTTTGCCTTGGAACCGTTACGATGCCGTACGGGCCAGTATTCCCGTTCGTTTTTTCCATCGTGTTTGGATGTTTTCAATGGTCTTGATGGCTCTTTCTTTGCTTGTGCGAGTATTGGCAGCTTTAAACGATCTGTACACAGAGCTATTCCGTGATCTCAGATCTTTTTTTTATTCTTTTCTTTTCTTCACCCGCAGGGATGGTTGCATGGGGGCTAGTTAACCTCATGGAGTTTCCCCGTTCATACGTCGCCAGTCTGGTGTGATTTAATAATAATAATCTCCTGTTATTATTACCCCCTGCTCTGTACTTTCTGCGCAGCATTTTTAATTACCAGTTGGTATGATCGAGACTTGCAAGACCGAGCACGACATACGTCACGACTGGCACTTTTAGGATCATGAGATTATCGTCTGCAGCGGGCCTAAGAAGAGCATCAGAACTGTTGCCAATGTGCCGCCAGGTCTTTCACTCTATGCTCAGGTGATATTTCTTATATGCAAATATAATTGACATTTAAGCAACTCTTAGTCATTATTTTTCAACGAAAGAAAGAGAAGAACAGTTCAAAACAAACTCAGATTCTGAAGGAAAGGAAAAGTCCGAACACTGACGAAGTTGTAAGTATTTTTGGTGAGCGATCATCCTGGGGTCACCGTTCCCCATAACATAAGAGGGGCAGGCTTAACTACCCATCCCATGCCCCCTGAGGAGCGTGAGCTAGTTATAGGCCTCCGTTTCCGCACGAAGACTATGTCCCCGAGAAAATACAAGGGACCAACAGTAAATAGTCTGCCGATAGGAACGGGAAACCCATGCATTAAGGTTTTGCCACACAGGATCAACGCGCATGGGAACTGCAAGTCGGGAAAGAAAAGAATGACTATTATATTCAAAAGTACAAGTTCCCGTTTCCACAACAAAAGCCATATCACAGAGAAGACAAGAAGGGACTTATAGTATGAATATACACACGAGGCAACGCATGCAACAGGGTGTTCCCACAAAGGATCAACGCGCATGGGAACAGCAAGTCGGGAAAGAAGAATAAGAACGGATGGAGGAAAGATCAGTAGGAGTATGAGATGGGAAGGAAGCAATGTGGGCACGAAATACAGACATACCGAAGGCCCAGCTCATGGCAAAGGTAACCTACAGGGTAAACCTGGGAGCGCTATTCCCCATTATATCGAATGGGCGAACTGAAACTAACCTAACCCTCTGGCCCATTCCATGCTTCCTGAGGGGCTCCGTTTCCACCACAACGGCGATCAATATTACAAAGGAAGAAAGAAGGGACATGTAGTATTACTATTGGGACCCATTCACGAGGGTGTTCCCAAAGAGATCAACGCGTATGCGAACAGCAAATCGGGAATTGGGACACAAGAGGAGAAACAGTAGAACGATCAGCAGGAGCATGATATCAGAAGGAAGCAAAGTGGGCACGAAACAGACGAACACCTAGCAAGTGGCTCAGGTAACCTATATTATTGGCTAATAAACCGCCTGGGGTGTGTTGTTCTCCATACCATAGGGCGGGCGATTCTTCTAACTAACCCAACCATCTGGCCCATCCTGTGACCCCTGAGGGATGGGGGGGGGGGGGTTGAGTGGTGAGGAGCTTGACTTTTCATTTGATTTATTATTCTGGAATCCAATATGTTGACTTGAATAGCATTGTCTTTCCCGCGCTATTTGAACCCCAGATTTACGACTGTTGAATAAAACACCCAGGACTGCAATTACGTCCGGACCAAGCCCGTCATTAAAGAAATATTCAACACTTCCACACACACACACACTGAAGACACTCCTGCGTTCACACGACTCCTACAAGTAATGAAGACAGGCAATCAGGCCAACGACCACAGGTTTGGAACGCCTCTATTGAGCTCGTGTTAGCTCAAGAAAAGCCAGCCGGGAAAGATGCAGAACTGAACTAAGTTTGACTTCAGAAACAGGGACACCATTGCAGACAAGCTGACCTTTTACTGAAATTGGTCGAGAATTTATATTAGGCCAAGGTAAACTCTGCGTCCTCTAAAAAGTCCAACTCCATCTACGAAACGAGTTATATCTTAACAAACCGTACCCTAAGGCAGCTAAAGAAGTGCAAGCTAAAACGTCAACTGCAAGAAGTAATAGTATTACATCACTACCATGCCAGAGTGCTGCTGTTACTTAGCAGCAGAACTCAATCCCAACAAGCGAGGACAAACTTCATAATCCCATGACAGCTTATGAGGTGCAAATTAGGGAACACCTATACACGGCTGTAATCATACCTCACGACATGCATCGAGGTTACTTCCCCAGTGGAACAACACCTGCATGCCAGATATACTTCGGAGGCACGCCGACACCCTTTCTCCAGGCCTTTCTACAGTATAGGAACTTGAAAACAGGAGAGTAGCCTAGTGTATAAGGCCGCGAGATAGCACTTTTTGAGGGTAGGTTCCCCTCGCGCCGCCGGGTCATTGCGCCGCCCCTTCCGGCTTCCCAGGCCCCGCCCACTTCCGGTTTACGCCGTTATAAACCGGAAGCTCACTCGCGAGGGAAGCCGTGAGGGTAGGTTACCCTCAAAAAGTGCTATCTCGCGGCCTACCCTCAAAAAGTGCTATCTCGTGGCCTTATTCAGGAGGGCTACGCCGTCAACTTGGGCAGCCTTGAACAGCGGCACGGGACACAAGCGCATTAAAAAGACCCCGCAGTTCAGATCCAAGGCCTCTAAATGCTCAGGCCTGGCTGGGTCTGAGCCTCGAAAACTGCCTTTCGACTAATTATTTGAGGTAGCTGATTATGTTTGGCTCCTTCTCTGCATATTTCGGATATATTTGGGCAGAAAATTTTGTTTCAAGTACTAAAAATTACATATTACGATAGTTTGAGTTTTCTGTCCAGATAAGCTTGAAATATGCCAAGTAGGTACCGACCAGAAGTATCAGGCTGTGATTAACAATTTGTCCAAGGACAGTAGCGATCGGACCATCTTTATGACGTACAGACTCAGGCCGGTACTGAAGGAGGCCTGTGCAGATCACTGTAAAACAATTGGGAACGAAGAGGTAAGCGTCAAGCCTACACTCATATGACCTAAACGAACAGGTCACGCCAGCGCTTCGGGCATCTAAATATACATGACTCGCCCGCCCACACTTTAGGAACTGCAATGTAAAAGCTACGGCCACACGGAAACTCAATGCCCGTAAGTTGAAGAAATCACAAAATACAAATCGCACTCCTCACAGTGAACGAAGCATAGAACGCATGATACGCGCACACTTCGCCGCCCCTAAACATTCAAGGAGTTCCCTCGGATTTGGCACTGAATCATACGGACCACATCTGCATTTAAAGACTGAACTAAAACTACAGCAATCTGGATGCACCTAACATTTAGGGTACGGACTAACTAGCAATTAAGCTGAAAGTATTGCAGTCATAAGCCAGGATTATAAATATTCAACTTAAATTTCACAACGCACGCATATGAAAAAAGCCCCAATAGACAGAGCACGCCCAACATAATGCAACCAGATTGTAAAATCATCACGTAAACTCAAAAGCTTCATCGAGCCAAGGGCATTGATAATTTGCCTCAGAATATATACGATATAGCATTTGAGATGGTTTCATTATATATATCTATAGCTGTGACCATTACGCAACGAGTAAAATAGAACGTCCGGTAAAACTGTAACAAATAAAAGGGACTGAACAATAAGCACTCGACGAGAACAATATAAAGTCTTAAAAAAAGACTAACTCGACTGAATTTAATCGAAAAGGAAATGCTGCACAGATAGCCATCACTCGTGGTGAGCGTACAACTGACAATGCATCAACGAACTTGTTAGTTCCTAGAAAACGTTGAAACTAGAACAGCGGGCGTCAAAACCTCTCGACACCCTATCCCGTGACCCACCAAGTAGTACGTCAGTGGAATATGCGGCACGAAAAGATGGCGGCGATGGACCATAATCTGTAGAAACCCTGCCCAGTAGGCCTAGGCAATACACGAAAGTGGGTCGGAGCGCAAAATGTGTCTGGAAAGGAACAGTTTGTCCCGGGCAAGCCGGAAAGAGGACCGATTGCCCCGGATATGCCGGAAGAGGACCGATTGCCCCGGATATGCCGGAAGAGGACCGATTGCCCCGGATATGCCGGAAGAGGACCGATTGCCCCGGATATGCCGGGAAGAGGACCGATTGCCCCGGATATGCCGGGAAGAGGACCGATTGCCCCGGATATGCCGAAAAGACGACAGCTTAGGTCAGTTTGGGTTCCTGTGGAGTCACCTGTTTTTTTTCTACCACAGGGAAACAATAGAAGTTCGAAGTCAAACATCTCGAAAACTAAGCATTTGCGATCAAAATGGTATTCAAGTCAAATTTGTTTCAATGGGTCCTTCTGGTATTTTTCTACTAAAGATCACAACTCAATATTAATAGAAAATGTTTATATATCCGTGTAGAATGAAGCATTTCGAGACTTCAAGTGATAACGTTTTCGTCGGATATACTTCGTTTTCGAGATATCATGGTTTGAAGTTTCCATTGTTTTTCTATGGGAAAAGAGTAAGGTCAAGTAAAGTTAGGTACGACAGGGTCTGCAAGGTTGGGTCTCCAAGGCTGGGTGCGCAAGGCTGGGTGCGCAAGGCTGGGTGCGCAAGGCTGGGTGCGCAAGGCTGGGTGCGCAAGGCTGGGTGCGCAAGGCTGGGTGCGCAAGGCTGGGTGCGCAAGGCTGGGTGCGCAAG
>LQNS02277242.1:2771326-2785810 GCA_001587735.2 Parhyale hawaiensis | reverse complement strand
GCTAAAAGCGATTATATCGCTCATGGGGCCAAATTCCTTGAGACTATGTCAACTGTTAAAATAACAAAGTCATACTACAGCAACAATTAACAATTGTGTGATCCATCAATAATACACTTTGTTAAACTGTAGGTCTGAAAAAAATCATTTTAGAGAAAAATTCATATCAAACGACTCTAAATACAAGAGAGTATATCTTAGAACTATTACCCAGCTAATCTTCTAAATCATAGACAAAAATTTTATGTGCAAGAAATACAAGTCGTGAATTGTACTACCACGATACTCCCAATCCTAGATAGAACATCTGGTATATGTCCCAAGACATAAACCATCAGATTTATCAACAGTAATGATGTTATGGACTGATGGGGTATTTCACGCATTGATATATATATATTCTGTACATCTTTCGAAAGTGATGATAATAATGAATAATAAACATAATAATGATGACAATAATAATAAACAAGTAATAATGCAAGTTGATAAGTAGTCATTGAATTAGTACATGGATAAAAGAATAATCAGTCACAGTCATTGTACAAAGAACTGGTTCATTCAGACAAATTTTGCGTCCATAATGGGAAGGAGAGTAAGCCCTTCCAAACATATATTATAAGCTACATGATTGGAAGCTCAAACGGTGAAGGGCTAGAGATACACAGCTTTGAATAATAATTGTTTATTTTGCATAGGAAGCAGTATAGAAAATGATGTTTACGCTCTTTTAGTAAACGCTGCAAATCACTGGAATTACAATTTTTATCTCGCGGACTACACACTTCTGGTTGTCTATTGACAAAACACATATAAGAAACGTTTAAATTGAGTTCGACTGACATATTTAGGTCCCGTGGAAGGACTTCCTTTGAACAGAAATTTGGAGCACACATGTTGGCGACAGCGTTAACGATTTTCAGACTGAGTTAGGTATTATTTCAATTTGACACAAATCTAATAGACCTTTAGGGCAGGAAACAGTAAGACCGCTGGAAGGAATCACCATATTAGGGCATCTGATGATACACATATATAGCCATTCGACCAGGTTAAAGCCTCGCTGGGAAAAACCTCCCTACACTATATATGAAATAAACGCGCGAGTCCTCCCGCGGTATGCTAAAGAAACTTCTTATTCCGCGCTCAGCGCTACCTCGTCCCTACGGGCTCAACCGCAAAGAAAGAAAGAACATACAATAATGAAGTGCACTGGCAATTATCTTACGTTGTGGCGAACATACACTGTAGCACATAAATCATTTTACACCACTTAAATTTAATACTTACCTGTAAACTATTTGGCCAGTTTTTTTTTTTTTTTTCGCAAAAGCGAAACACTGATTTTTTCCTTAATCAGCACGTGAAATATTCCTATTAGTACTTAACAACATTAATATAACTATAATTTCATCACCCCACTTGATGCCAAATATCCAAAAATATGTACATGTGATTCCCTAATTCAACTTAGAATTCTCTCGGTCGCAGTCTACTTGGAGCCTATTTACCTGACAGCATCAGAGGCGACTGATGCATTACGTTTCCTTTAGGACACCCGCAGAGTGCTGCTCCTTAGTAACTTCATAAACTGTACTGGGATCGCTATCACTGGTAGCAGGAACAGCTTGCAGAAGCTCTTGTACAAAACTGGAACTGCCTTAATTCACATCTGGCAACTCGGTCCATTCGCTGATTGGGAACCGCAGGATTCGCACACGCGTGCAGAAAATTGCTCATTTTACTAGGCGCTCACAGATCGTGCACACTGGACTTTGGAAGATCGCGCACATCAAAAACAGTTCGCGCTTATGCTAGGCACTGAATGATCGCGCACATTTTGGGCGTTGGAGGATCGCGCACATCAAAACAGTTCGCGCTTATGCTAGGCACTGAATGATCGCGCACATATTGGACTTTGGAAGGTCGCGCACGTCAAAAACAGTTCGCGCGTATGCTAGGCACTGTACAATAGCGATTACTTGGTATACTCTGTTGTAATTTTCGATACCACTAATCACAATCTCCATCAGCAAAGTAACTATGCCGATGGCCGTGAGATGTTCGCCCATAATGGACAAGGCCGGGAGTTTTCGCAATCGCCTAATGCGGGCATTGCGCTATGCCAAGACTGACCCTACCCTCGGGCGCACCCTTCGTGATCCCCGGCTATACCAGTACGTAACCAGTTGCTTTGGTGGCGTCTGTTACATCCCGCGCCACCGGTTACCCTATTCTACCCTTATAACACGTTCTGATTACTTATCTACGACACATTATATACTTTTATCTTTAAGAAACATGAATACTTAAATCTAAGTCACTATCAATGATTTATGAATGCCACATAGTGTGACACGTACGATACCTGTACTTCCTATAATCTGTTACCGCAGCTGGCTCGTAGCAGCTCCGCCACACACAGCTCGAGCGGTGTCGGCAATAAAGAATCGCTGGAGAACAATTTCCTTCCCTAGCCTTACTTATGCTTTATTGATTCCGACTGCGCACTATAAAAGCCTGTTTACCTTTTCTGTTAACATTGAAAATGTAATTCTTAGAGAATTTTGAGCATCTGGATTTTATTAATTTTTACTAAATTTTGCGCATTTGCGTCTTAATAATAATTTTTTAATTTTTTTTTAATTTAGCATGCCTATTCAAATATGTTTTCATATATATGCATGCATATCCCTATCTGTACGATTTATTTCGTAACAGTGACAGTGGATTTACGTTCTAGACATCATTACGCCCCATTGCTTCGCCTCCGTCACGCAGCTGTATGCGCTGCCATCGTAAATATTATTATTTTCGAGGGGATTTCACAACCCAAAAAATGGATTGGTTGAACGTTGTTTAGCTCTACGCTCTATCGCCGCCGGGTCGCACTATCGTCTCTCACGACGATTTGTGTGCGTGTTTGTGTACGCAGATCGTGTGCGCGTGAGCGGCGTTCACGTTGGTGCGCCGCTCTGCTCGCTGTATCGCCGATTAACTTGGGTTAGGTTAGGTAATGTTAGGTAACGTTAGATAACATTAGGTAACGTTAGGTAAGGTTAGGTAAGGTCAGAGAGGTTAGATTGGGTTAGGTTGGGTTAGATTAGGTTAGGTTAGGTTGGGTTAGGATAGGTTAGGTTGAGCTAGGTCAGGTGAGAAGGTTAGGTAAGGAGGTTAATTTAGGTTAAGTAAGGGTAGGTTAGGTTAGGCTAGGTTAGGTTTGCCTAGGTAGTGTTTATTTTAGTGGTGGCGCGCGCAGGAAAGCTTACGTGAACGCAAAATCGTCGTAAGAGACGATAGTGCCGCCGGGTCGCATCCCACAACCTAAGGCTCAGAACACTTTGCGAATGATGGGCGCTGTTCCAAGCAGAGCGCTCTTCTGGACTGTTCCTGGATGGAGATGGCCGCACTTCAGCTCTAGCACGACTGTCTTGAGATTCTTGGACATTGCCCCCAGAGCTCCGATGACCACTGGAACGACGTCGACCTTCATCTGCCACAGTCTCTGGAGTTCGATGGCAAGGGCACGGTGCTTTTCCTACTTCTCCGCTTCCTTGTCGATGATTCTGAAGTCAAAGGGGATTGAGACGTCGATCAGTTTAGCCGACTTCCCCTGTTTGTTTTTCACCACGATGTCCGGTCGGTTGGCGTGAAGTACTCGATCAGTTTCTATCCGCTTGTCCCAGTAGAACTGCACGGCTTCGTTTTCAACCACGGGCGCGGGTTCGTTCTCGTACCACCTCTCACTGACCGTGACCGGGAAGTTATGGATCCGCAGGAGGGTCCAGTGAAGGTGTCGGGCAACTGTATCGCGCCTGCGCTTGTACTCCTTTTGCGCCAGCACTTCTCATTCGCTTATCAAGCGGTTGATGGTTTCATTGGAGCTTCTGCAAATTCTACAGGTACTAGGGACGTTTCTCTTGTCGATCTTGTTTTAGATGTACCTGGTTCTGAGGGCTAGCTCTTGAGCTGCCAGGATGGTGCCTTCTGTTTCCCGTTTCAGCTCACCCCTCAAAAGCCAGTTCCAAGAGTCTGGTACGATTTTGTCCTGAACAGCTTCGAGGTACAGGCCGGACATCTTCATGCTCTGCCATTTGTTAGTCCGATCGAGGCGCCGTCGCTCTTTGAATCGGTCGGCCGTTTCGGTCTCCTTCAGCAACTTCGCCTCGATTGAGCAGCGTACCCACGGGTCGTCGCTCTCTCTGAAGTGTTGGGAGAGAGTGCGTTTTTCCGCTTCGACGCAATCCTCCATGGACGCTGATGAGGCCACGGCCCCTCTCTCTTCTGTTAACGTAGAGTTTGTCTACGCACGATCTTGGGTGCAGTGCTCGATAGATGGTCATGAGCTTCCTGGTTTTTATGTCCATGACGATGCAGTCTTTCTTGGTCCAGTATATAATGCCAGTAAAATATCGGACTGCGGGGACAGCCCAGGTGTTGATGGCCTTAATGGTGTTGCCCCCATTGAGGTGTGATTTCAGGATGAGCCGGAATCGGGTGAAGTACTCCTTCCGAATAGAATCGTCCATCGTTCTGTGGAGAATGGGGTTATATTCCATGACACCCAGGTACTTGTAACCTGCCTCCCCGATATCCTTGATGGTACCTTCTTCGATGATGATTCCCTCGGACGTAGTAACCTCTCCCCTTTCGATGTTAAGGACTCCGCATTTGCTAACACCGAACTGCATCTTGATGTCTTGGGAGTATTGATAGACTATATTAAGGAGCTGCTCTACTTGGTCCTTTGATTTGGCGGAGAGCTTCAGATCGTCCATGTAAAGCAGGTGGTTGAGCTTCATGGTACGACATTTATTGTAGCCTTGGCCATTGTTCAGGGTCTCGGAGAGGGGGATCATGGCAAGGACAAAGAGTAGTGGAGATAGGGAGTCGCCCTGGAAGATTCCACGTCTGATGCTCACCTCGCTGAGGTGTTTATTGGCGCTTGTGAGCTGGGTCTTCCAGTTGGGCATGGTGGTCGCGATCAGATTGCGGATGTTGCCGGCAATGTCGTAGATGGCCAAATATTCCAGTGTCCAGGAGTGAGGGACCAGGTCGAAGGCTTTTTTGTAATCAATTCAAGCCATGCTTAGGTTTTTCTTTTTGTTCCTGGCGTCTTTCGTGAGGAGCTTGTCGACGTGCAAATGGTCCTTCGTTCCCGTGGTGTTCCTGCGGCATCCTTTCTGTTCGTCAGGTAGGAGCTTCTTTGAGTCCAGATGTTTGTAGACTCGCTCGCAAATTATGCCCGTCAGTACCTTCCACATAAGGGGGAGACACGTGATTGGGCGGCAATTGCTGACCTCTGTGCCCTCTGCCTTGTCATCCAGGTGGGCACGGTTCCACGTTGCAGGCATTGATTGAGCTGTGCAGCAGTTGCTCAGTTGCTTTTTGAGCTGTTGACTGGTGACTGTAAGGTCTGGATCTGCTGCTTATATGCTGCGTGGATGGATTGTTTATTATTAGTTGAGCCATTGTTATATGCAGCTGTTGAGTTATACCGGGGAATAACTAGTGACATATCAGTGCCTATTGTTGTTTGGAGTCTGTAAAAGTAAGAAAAAGCTCTATTTCGACGCATTTGTTTGTGTATTTCTACCTTAAATAATAAAGGAAATTGACAACTGGATGTTGCATAATGTGTTTATGGCAATTGAGCTTACTTCAGATATGTTTGGGCTTCTTTCACACGGAACTCGCTACTTTTCGGAGCGCCTTGTCTTACTTTCGGGATAAGTAAGTGACTACAGCCGATAGAAGTTCATTGTATGCAGTCAAGACTGCTTTAAAATTTTTAAAATCTATTTAAACATTACGGCTCATAGGACGGGAAAATGTTGTCCCTATTGCAATTTAGGATGGAAATGATGAAATACCAGTTTTTCATATTAAAAATTGAAATAATACATCATTTATGAAATTTTGCCTTGTTGTAGTAGTAGTACTACATACTTATATTAATTGATGAAAATAAAGGACATCCAGGTTCCATGTATTTAATTAAAACAAGTCAACACTGAAATTATAATTGTACCTGTTGTTTTATTGATTTGGTTGAAAAAAAATTGTTTACAATCTATTGGGTAACTTCAATACTTTCCACCATAACAAAATCTTGATTTGTTTGTTAATGGTGCCGTGAGTAAGGGGCTTTTATTTTAGACGTTGTAACTTACATTAGCAACGCGCTGGTGATGGCGGTTAACCTACATTAGGTTAGAAGTAGCCTATATTAGCCTTAGGTGAGATATATTAAATTAGGACAGGGTTACACAACTTAGACGGGATGTGTTATGAATTGCTACGGGTTTGAAAAGCGTGGGACAGGTCCAGCTCACGCCAATATTTTTAAAGGCCATCGCCAAAACCCTTCGCCGATGCAAGTTCGGCATTGGCTAAAGCGACCTTGCCAAAAGCAGTCTTCCCGTAATTCCTTTTAAACAAGCAGAGAAATCTCTTACGGTAGTATTATATCTACCTTTTTGTCCATTTAGGTAAGGAACGTAGCCTATAACTGTTGCGGATTTTTTTTATGCAATTTTCATAAATCTGTGGACTGTCTCCACAGGGATGTCGCGACTGGGGGAACTCCCCCCCCCCCCCCCCCCNGGGGGACCCCCCCCCCCCCCCCCCCAATAATTTCTGGTCGGGCTATCGTCGGTATATTTTTGGCAAGAGCAGTCGGTACTGTTACAGTAATTGACTAACTTAGCTGTACAATGTACCGACTAACGTCAAAGTTTACTGTAACCGAACATCACCAGTGAAAAAAGTTTTCCGCTGCGCGCGAATCGCCTTGCCGCTTCCACAGTCACACTCGTCTTTGCAATATAACCTAGCATGGACTAAGACTGTGAGAGGAGGATGTATGTCTTACAAGTTTTCTTCAGTAATAGGTTTCTGTCATGTCATATCAATATAGACTAGGTAGCCATATTCGGTAAATTTATAGGAAAGGTTTTTGATATGCATAACTATATGCATACTAGAAAATATGCCTTTACTTACATATTTAGGCGAGAAGAGAAAGAAAGAGATTTGAAATTTCTTGGTGACATTTGGCATTCTTGGGGATACAAAAACACGGCAACGCTGTTGACAGCACTGCACAAAGACAGTCTGTGGCAACAGTGGCGTGTTGTGAACTTGTTGCAATAGCAACCTAACATCACTTATATTTTTTAAGGCGCAATGAGATCAAAAATTTTCACTTTTATTCACATTGCGATCAATAGTTTTGCTTTACTATCAATTAATTTAACTTATGATCATCGTTTGGGGCGCAGCCCCTCATTGTCACATTCACAAACTTTAAGTAGCCTAATATTGCATAATATGCCTAGGCGAATACTACGTTTTAGACGTAACGAAAACAATGTGCCTGTAATGAGTTGCAGTCAAATGTACTCGTCTTTACAAATGTTGCAATTTCAGGATGTTTACAACTATTCCTTACTTCGATTTTTTCGATTTGTGTGTTATAATCATCCTGAAGTATTTCAGTCCCCTTATTCCAAAACAAAATTACGAAATCAGACGTTCTGTTCTCAATTTCCCAACTGTGCGTGTTGACGATGAAAAACGCGCTACAGTATTTCAAATTGCAACGCTTCTCAATAAACTTCCTGAGTATTTATTAGATCCCATTTTTGATAATGTCTTAAAAAAGCATTTTAAAGAATACGTCATGCAATTGTATTAGCTTTTGCTCAGTGTTGCCCCAAAAGTTTATTTTTCAGTGGCTACGCACATGCAATAATCTACAGTGTCACAGTACTAGTCTGCGAAATACTTGTAATGTATCATTCAAATGTATCTGTGCGTAAAAAACCTCTTACCAATCACGCAGTGCCACGGCGTGGGTGAAGTCTGATTGAGCAGCTGCGCTGCCTGTGCAATGTTCTCGAAAAGTTATAGTGCACGAGTGCTGTCCCTATCCCCGACCGACCATCCCTACTAGAGAAGAGAGCCCCTAGCTTCAATGAGCACCTGTGTGAAAGGTTAGGTTAGGCCGCGACTGGTTCTGCTAGCGTTCCTAAGTGTTTTTACTGCATTTATGTGGGTTTTTAGTGTTTTTATTGGTTTTTAATGTTTAGTTAAGAATTTTTTTTATGGTATAGGTGATTTTTTTCCTAAGCGTCAATCTTTGATTGGCCTTACTTAGCGTCAATTTTAAATCGTAAATTTCTTTTTTTCTTTTTGCAGAACCAGACCTTGCCTTATGAGAAAAAGCTCATTGGACGTTAGCAGAACCAGACCTTGCCTTTCCCTAGAACAGATGAAAATTACCCAGTTAGGGTAAGCAGCCCGAACGAAAATACTTTACCTTATAGTACAACTTGCTGATATGAGATTCAATTACGTAATGAAATATCTACATTCCAAGCTTGGATTTTATTTTATTCCCTGTTTTCGACGGCGATCGAGGGACGGCAATCCCAAAAAAACCTAGCAAGCAGGTCAGAAAAAAAACAAGATCTACCTAAAAAAACGAGAGAAAGAAAATATAACTAGAAACTATATTTTATTCAAGCATCATATACGAAACAATAACGGAAAATTTAAAAATGTATGTAGCTACATTATGAGAACTTACATTTTTTATCAATTCTTCCATAAATGGCAACCAAGTTATTGATATCCTTTGCCTTTTCGAGTCTTGCAGAGTATCGCCTGTAAACGCCACTCTCATTTTTATGTCTTTTGTTAATTCGGGCTGAGGTTGCCATGGCATGCACGTCTCATAGGGGCGATGACACGCTAGCCAAAAGCTAAGGAAACTCTCGCAAATACGCAAAATTTTTACGCAAAAAAGCATCTCTCTATTCACATGTGATAATGGTCCGTTGATCAATAAACTTCGAGCTCCGTTCATCCAAACAACGTTGTCATGGCTACGGACTGAACACCATGATAAAAATACCTCTGACAAGCAGAATAGTATAAGAGATGTTATGAAATGCCTTCAAAAGTAATGCTAAGTACAATTATATGATAGAATATGTTGAAAATAATCAACCATTGCGGCTTCGAAAACGAACTGAACGCCCTACCCTCCGATAGATGTCTCGGATGGCCAGGAAGCAAAGAGTGTAAACTAAACATAATACGATATAAATAAATAACACTGATTAAAAAATGGAGAATCTGCGCTGAAAATGCCAACCGCTATCTATGGCAGTAGCTCTTTGAACTGGGGCGTGTCGCCATCAGCTTTTTCTTTTGCTACGTACCGGTGCTACACCGGTGACCCAGCCAGTCACAACCCGTGTCGCAATCATGGCTCAAATGGCGACTGTGACACTGGTTACGGCGATGTAGGTCACCGAGCACAAATGTCTATTTTGAATAAAAACAGCACTAACTTAATTCAAATGCGCAACATATGAACTTCTTACACCAGAATAAGTAAATCAAATCCGTCACTGGGAACTTTTATTGACAAAAGTTTAATTGAAACGGAATTTCAGTATAGTTGAGCTTGCTCCATTTCTCGCTAGATGGCGTCCTTACAACCACTTTTCGAGTTTTGGTAACCTCTTTTCAGGTTGCGGTAGCCCGGATTTGGCATGATTGCGACACACCCTAGGGTTACATTGAGCAGACTCCGTTATATGGAGTGCGAATTTTTTACTCCATAAAAGTTAGGATTTTCTATAGACTAGGTTAGGTTTTTTATAGACTAAGTAATCCTTTTCTATAGACTAGGTAATGCTTTTCTATAGACTAGGTTGGGCTTTTCTATAGACTAGGTGAGGCATTTCTATAGACTAGGTTGGGCTTTTCTGTATTATTATTATTAAATCACACTAGACTGGCAACGTGAAAACGGAAAAATTCCATAAGGTTAACAAACCCCCACGCAACCAGCACAGCGGGTGAAGAAAACAAAAGAATAAGAAAAGAGACAATCAGAGATCACAGAATAGCTCTGTGTATATATCGTTTAAGGCTGCCAATACCCGCAGCAGCAAAGACAGAGGCATCAAGACCATTCCAAACACCCACATACGATGGAAAAAACGAACGGGAATACCGGCCCGTACGGCATCGTAACGGTTCCAATGCAAACTCATGAAGAGCCCCAGTACGCCGAGTATACCTCACCCGAACAAATGGATCCCTAAGAAACTCAGACAGTGGTTGACTGGGGCAGTTATAGACTTTATACAAAAAACAGACCCTACCATGGTGCTCGGCCTGGAGTATGAAGCTGAATGCCAGTAAGACCAAGTCGATGATTTTACCGCAGTAAGACCAAGTCGATGATTTTACCGCAGTAAGACCAAGATGATGATTTTACCGCAGCATCTTCAACTGGAGATTGATGACACTTTGCTTCAGGAGTCTAGTTCATTGGAGATTCTAGGGAAGTTTACTTTTGAGCCGCATATTAGAAGATTGGTGTCACGTGCTTCCACTAAGATTGGGCTTTTGAGTTGGGTGTATTCTGTGTTTGGTGACAGTAGGGTTGCCCGCAGATGTTTTGATGCGTTTTTGCTGCCTGTGTTGGAGTATTGCTCACCGGTCTGGGCTTCAGCTGCTAACACTCACTTGCGTCTGTTGGATCGACTTGTTAGTTCAGCCAGCAGGCTGTGCGCTGATAATGATCGAGTGAACCTGTCCCACAGGAGAAGAGTAGCAGAACTATGCATGTTTTATGAGGTGTACAATAATGAGAGGTATTGGTTGTATTCTTCTCTCCCTGCCCTAAAGGTTTTTGGGAGAGAGAATCGTGCTGCGTGCGGAGCGCACTCTTTCCTTTTGGGGGCTGTCAGATGTCGAACTAATCAGTTCTGTCGGTGCTTCGTGCCCTGGTCGGCTAAAGTTTGAAATTTGTTGCCGGTATCGGCTTTTGGTCGTATTGGCCTGCAGGCGTTTAAGTTACTGTTAATGGTTTTTCGCTGGATTTCCTTTAGCAGCGTTTTGGGCTTCCGGTGTTGCAAGATGCCGCATTTGGGTTGTATTACCTGTCCGGGGGAGCTCAAGCGTAAAGCTTTAATAATAATAATAATTATACAGAGAGGCGCTTTACCTATGGAGGGTGAGAAGCAAAGAATACAAAGATAGAGTACTGAGACTTCAAGAATTGGAGAAAATAATCGAAGAGATGGAGACGATAGATTCTTCCTCGACAATTGAAAACTAGAGAGCACTCTGAGAGTGCATGCCTCAGCCAGGCAGGGCAACGGTTATGGAAACTTCAGATTGGTTCTGAATCCGTGATTTTTTTCGTATCAACACTAAAATGTAGTCATTTGTGCCCTTTCCATATTATTAACAATTCCTGTAATTTTTATGAAGACCCGTTGATAACTTTTGAGTTATACTGCTAACAAACATTAAAACAAACATTAGTCAAATACACAAATAAACCAACCGATCATCACCAAAATTTTATCATTTATGTCCTTTAACATTAGTAATAACTCCTGTAAATTTTATCAATATCTATTCATAACTTTTAGAGTTATTGTGCTAACAAGCATAAAATCAAACATAGCGACAAACAAACGAATCAACAAATCATCCCAAAAATTAGATCATTTACTCTTCGTATCATAAATAACAACTCATATAAATTTCATCAAAATCCAAGCATTACTCTTCGAGTTATAGCCTTAAGAAAAAAATAGGCAGGGAGACAAACAAACAGACAGATGAACGGATATTTACCAAAAGTTGATCATCTGTTACTCTTAACATGCCTAGCAATCCCTGCAAATTTCGTAAAGATCCGTCCATAAATTTTGGTTACAGAAAAACAGTATATAACACAGACAAACACGGCACAGACATAACCTCCTTGGCGGATGTAAAAATAATGAAAAAATTTACACTCCTCTAAATCAATTATGAACTGAAATTAAAACGAGGAATGATTTCATGAGATCTGGAGCAGGTGCCGAGGATTCATTTACACTGCTGTTGTGGTGTTTTGAACTCTTTTCATTTCTCAAAGATGGAGATGAGAAACGACCATCTGCTTCCTCTCTGGATGAAATTGAAGGCTCAAAGGCCAACGGCTGAAAATGTTGCGCGCGCGGAGCGGTAGTCCGCGCGCGCCGATTTTGAGGCCCAGCCAAGAGGCTTTTTTTTTTTTGTCTCTGTCCATTCTCAATCCTTCCGAATCAGTCACGTAGTGAATAAGGGCCTTAAGAAGTTGTTTTAGTGCAAAGACAGCCATTTCTCTACCGAGTTGTACTTTAATGGCAAATTGGTTATCTGCAGTATCCATATACCCTGACATTCGTCGCTCAACAACCAGCTCTACTAACTTTGAGAGTGACGTAGCGACAGCTGTGGGGCGGTTGTTGCTCTTGTCTGATACTTTGTCTTACTTCCTACAATTGGAGATATGACCTGCTTCTGAGTGTCTGGGAGGAAGTATAAGTAGACTAGTGGACCCGTGCGTGAAAAATTCACGTAATAACCTATACGTTTGCCTAATGCCTCTTGGCCGGTGCGGAATCTCCTCTTCTCTCATTTGCTTCATAATTTTCTTCTTTTCTTCATTGATCCTTTGTGGTGCTGTCATCCTTAGGTCTTCTATATAGACAGGCAGAAGTAACATCCTGACTAAAACACTCCAACAAACTTGAACAAAATAGCAGCTTATAGACAATGTGTCCGCTCCGTAGCAAAGATACCGTTGATACCGTCTTTCCACCTCAAATATCTGTTTCATTTGAGGTGCTCAAATTTTGACCTATGAAGAGAAAACAGCTTCGTCAGAGGAGCGGTAAGCTAGAAGAAATAATTGTCTACTGCCCGTGAAAACTTATGTTTCGTCGGTTTCGTTGACAATTGCATCAAAATGGGAAGAATAACTCATCCAACGAAATCATCTGTATGAAGAAACTACGAATCAAGAAGAACGAGAGTGCCAACGGAAGCTTCAGATATCTTCATTGCTACGATTCAGACATAAGGTCGCCCTATACTCTGCCGTAGATTCGATGTATGGAGAAGCTAATACTTGTACAAATGAGACTAAGCCTGCGATGTCTTCATTGTTGGAATTTCAACTGTCCCTGCTTAAGATATGTTTGCCATCTTCTGCAACCCGGCCTATTTTTTGCCCATCACTTTCAATGGAGCTTGAGAGGACAACCAGAGCCTCCAACTCGGGCTAAATTCCGCCTATCTATTTCGTTAAGAGCGTGACATCAAACATATTCAACCAGACATATATATATATATATTTATATATTAACATACGACGGTCATTCTTAGTATTATTAGATTTAGGCAGCGAGTAAGAAAGACAGCAGGTTAGGTTACAAGCTTCGGAGGGCCGTATTTGTAAGCGTCAGCGGGAACCTTGTCCACACCTGTAGCTTTATTATTTCCAAGTAGCTTTAATGCTTCTCAGACTTCGTCGCCCGATACAGTACATTGGTATGACTAATATCAACAGTTCATATGTTGCCCAATGGTGCACTGCGCCCCATTTGAGCAGGAACTCAGTATCGCAGACAACGCGAATGGAATCGTGACATCAAAAGTTTCTACCGCTGTTGAAATAGAACGCCGTGCAAATGTTGTGCGCGTTTGGTGGATTTGCGNAATGGTGCACTGCGCCCCATTTGAGCAGGAACTCAGTATCGCAGACAACGCGAATGGAATCGTGACATCAAAAGTTTCTACCGCTGTTGAAATAGAACGCCGTGCAAATGTTGTGCGCGTTTGGTGGATTTGCGCGATCGATCGCGCTGCGCGTTTGGTGGATCGTTCAAATTTTTAAATGGAAAACAAAAAACCAGTCCTTGCCTCCCCTAACCTACCCGACATTAAATCCGAATATAGTCCAACTTACCCGACATTACGGCCTAATACCTACAACATCCACCGAACGCGCAGCGCGATCGATTGCGCTACCACACCAAACGCGCGCAACACATATACGCAACAATTGCGCGCAAAATTTTGTTATTCTCATATAAAATATTAACACTTATCTTATCTTTTAGTGATCCGTATCACGTTTAGTTTATGCGATCATTCAAATCAGTTAGTTATTTTTTATAGAGTTTTGCTGGGTGACATATCCCTAATCAAACAGATATTCGTAATTTTCTAAATTAACTATGACGTTCAGAGCAACTTTATACGATTTTGATGTTTAGTAGCTTATAATGAAAATAAATTTTTGAAGTATTTTATGGATAACAAATTCAAATTTGAAATTCCAGTGGTAATTTTACCTCAATCCTAGAACTCGGTTTTTGGTAGAAATTTGTACAAGTAAATACTAACACCGCACTTGCAAGGAAATAAACTGAAATAGATAAGTACATGCAAACATTCGGGGCTTAGTCAAACATGCAGTACCTTTGATTGGGCCGCTCAAGTCGACCATAGCCGGTATGGAAAATCTGTTAATTTCGGGCGGAGACGTGGCGTCACAATCTAGGCACGCCCTTTGCTGGAGCAACGGGCCAATAGCAGAGAAGCGGGCAATGGTAACGGCCGGCAAGAAAATAA
>LQNS02277242.1:2709349-2720248 GCA_001587735.2 Parhyale hawaiensis | reverse complement strand
TGATTGTTCTACATAATTTTTCGACATGAGTGTCAAAAGAGAGATTTGCGTCAAACCATACTCCGAGATTCTTTACTACTTCAACAGGTCGTATAATAGTATTGTTAAAAGTTATGAACTGTGGCGCCGAAACGGAAGGTCCAACGACCCTCCCTAATGTAAGTACCCCCCACGATAACTATGCGCAACAAGTAAATTGCTGGTTCAGCTCTCAAAGCGCCCTTGACAAACACCGGGCCTGACCTGGAATCGTTACCGAGACCCTCAGCACTACTGTGCAGTGCAGCACGTATCGTCCGCTGTTAACGTGGGTATTTTTCACCCATAAATTTAAAGGTGATACGGGAAATGCAGTACAAATGCGATACGTAACAAGCAAATATTTCGCTTGTTTACAGACAGAGGGTTGAGCAATCCCTTGAAAAGTAAAGTAGTTAGTGATCGAGGTGATCAGTACGGATTAATTTTCACTGTTCTATATCAGGCCGTCAATTATTTACGGCAAAAACTAAGCCAAAAAGTGGTAACAGCAACTGTACAATGTTCTTCAGGTGGCCAATATCCTGTGAATAATTCTAAACACTTTAGTGAAGGACTTGCGAGAAAGTTTTCTGGTCAAATTATAGTTTAGTTCATACACCGAATTTCAATATTTTGATGCCATGTACATATAGGTAGGAAGACACATTTTACAACGTTTTACAAGTAAATCTAGTACGAACCTCCTCCTCCCCCCGATGCCAGGCCATAGGCGTTTTCTTGTTATGCCAAGAACGAACGTTCCTAAGTTGGGATTTGCCTTCTGGGATGTTCAGTGTTCTCTTGTTTCCAAAATATAAATGATGGTGACGTAAATTCAACTTTTTCTCCGCCGCCAAAGAAAATTTGCTCATCAAAGAAAATGAGCGTATACATCCCTTCAAACAAAGAAAATTGAATTAGTCGTGGAGGGACTACTATAAGCTCTTCACGTACGTCTGAGCGTTTAGAGAAGCCTTTGTCGCAGCCATATTAAGCCATATAAACGGCAGCAGAGAGGAGGAATGGGCAGACATTTCGATGAATGAAAAAGAAGTAAAGGAAAAATATGTAAGGTGGAAACTGAGAATTAAATCGGGTTGCAGACGATAGCATAAGACGGATAACTTCGTATTTGGATACAACGTTAAAAAGCAAGCAATAAACATTTCTACATCTTCCTTTATCACTGTCATGTATCGTGAAGTTTTCTTTCTTATGCATCCAAACTTCAGCTGCTCTGAGTCCAAGCAAACATTGGGTAGACGTAGTCGCGGGTAAAATGATTTTCCTAGTAAAGTAGAGCTACGAAAATGGGTGAAGAACACGAAGATTTTGTTTCAGTTATTACGACTGTCTGACTTTCATTTTTGACTAGAGGACCCAACCGTCAAAAATTACTGCAAAAATTGTAATTAAGGTTTATTATTACTGCTTTCAGATTAGATTTGATTATAAAATACATAGGTCACATACTTCCTGGGCCCAGGCGTGATTGTCCATTAAAGACACGCAAGTCGTGCAGCCATGAGTTTTGCTAGAGCAAAATGTCCCTCCTGCAAGCTAAGGCGCGAATATTAGTTTGGAATTGGTCGTAAGTTGAGCAGCATCAAGAAAATATAGTTAAGTCAAAGAATTGACCGGAAATGCTCAGGGCTTACCGTATTCTGGATACAAGCCGATAGCTATACTTCTTAGGGACGAAACTTGGCTGCAATGTAAATTGACTGTAAAAACTTGTCTCTTTCAGCTGCTACAAAGAAATTCAGTGACTGAGCCTCTCTAACTGCTACGAAGAAATTGAGCTGAAAAGTTGGCGACATAGTTTATGCCCGACAAAATCAAATCTCTACCAAAAATGGCGCCTTTCATCAACCACTCTGGGAAGAAGCATCCTCATATCAAACCGGACAGAGGTACTTTTCAAAGCCAACTGAATTTCAGAAAAAAGCAGTTATTCCCCTTTTTAGTATAGATTGCAGAGAGTATATTTGCCATCGTAATTCCATGAGATGAAGTCCTATAGCATCTCAACTTGTTTTTCAGGAGATGAATTTTCTCCTAAATCGCGACAGCGTGAAGGAGGAAAGGAGCAAGCAAGCTCATACATGAGACTAAGAAAGACACCGACTGGCAGTTCTTCAGTATTTTTTGCAAGAAAACAGTGTCTTGATGATGACATCACAATCTTCATTTTTTTTTATCTCAAATTGTATAGCTACAGGGTACGAGTTTCATCTGCATAGCTCCAGCCGCTCGAAATTCACCGATTTTTTTTTTTTTTTTTTTGAGCTACAAAACGCTTAAGCCAGACAACTTTTAAATAAAATTAGCGACTTGTTATTTAATATTTGCTTGCTTTGCTCAGTTCAAGTATTATTCTTGTTGAAGAAATGTTGAAGGCTCAACCCTGATGGCTTTAACAGAAGCTCCACGAAGAGCTGAACTGCGTTCAGAAACTGGTCGTCTGTGTCTTCATTAGGGTGTGGCCCGAAACAAGCAGCCAACGAACGAAAGTGAACGTTTTTTATTGTTGGAGTTCCAACTGATAATTTAGCTTTCTGAATTATTGTATGTAGTAGAATAAATTAGCACTAAGTCTCTTCGACGTTGAAAAATATCGACACATCAACGACAGGTTTCGCAGAACTACGCACAGGCGTATGCATAGTCCCGTGGGTTTTAATTTTTGACCTAACAACCATTCAAGTAAATTGTATAAATATTATATGAGAAGCAGTGGTCGTTATGCGATTGCAGGCCCTCGGCCTGGGGCAGTTTGTATTTACCCAGGCGCTGCCTGCAGGCGCCGCATATTGTTATCTCGTGAACGCGACCATTTCTGCTTAATTTCAACGCGTTGGCCGCGCTCTGTCTTGTTTTTGGTTCTTAACGACTCTACTGTTGAGTCTCTGTCACGCCTCGTGGTGTCTCTTTTCATTGGCCAATAATATCTCCATCAGCTTCTTGCGTTTCCCCCCACAAAATGGTGCGTGGTGCGCTGTATGTTCTGTACATCTAAGGGACTATTTATTCCATATCCCTTACTTCTATATTCGTTTCCCCGCGCTATCAACTGATGCACTGACAGTAGAGGTGGCGCGAAAGACAGAAGGCCTAAGTAATGGCTAAAATTAATGCAACCTACACAGTCACTATAATACGATCGAACCTAATTTACCCAATCTTATGACCATCCAGGGGCCCTAACGGGAGGTCATTATTGGTTAACAATCAAGAATATGTAGCTTTATTAGTATTGCAGCAAGTTATTTACCTACCCCTAGTATTTTAACTTTTTTTCCGTAGTAGTCTGCCTGTTAGTAACATAATTAAAGTAGTTCTGGCCGAATCTTCAGATAAATACACGATCTATAAGGAATGTCAGAGCACTTTGTGATCACAGTTATTCTGGGATCTTTAACTCTTTCTTTTTTCCCTTGCTGCGTGGGCTGGTTGCGTGAGGGTTAACAACCTTATGGAGTTTTCCTTCGTTCTCGCACCGCATGTTTGGTGTAGCTATTTAACTAATTCCAATTCCTCCGTTGTTGCACCGCATGTTTGGTGTAGCTATTTAACTAATTCCGATTAATCCGTTGTCGCATCGCATGTTTGGTGTAGCTATTTAACTAATTCCAATTCCTCCGTTGTTGCACCGCATGTTTGGTGTAGCTATTTAACTAATTCCAATTCCTCCGTTCTCACATCGCATGTTTGCAGTAGCTATTTAACTAATTACTATAACAAAGAGAACAGCGCAGTAAGTAAATGCAGGAACTTCAGTGCTCTACATTGGTGTTAGTTAGGTTCGGGTTAGTCATGCCCTGTGAAAGATTCCCACAGATACTGGAACAGACTTGTTTGCATGTCGGGGCCTCCCAGCCCGCAGCCCACCAATTGTGAAAAATGTCGGAACCTCTCAGGCAGCGACTCACCAAATTAGACACGTCGGGACCTGCGACCAACCAAATGTAGACACCCCGAGGCATCTCAGCCTTCGACCCATTAAATGTAAACACGTTGGGGCCTCCCAGACCGCAAGCTGCCAAGTGTAAATACATCTGGGCCTCCCAGTCCGTGACCCACCGAATTTAAACTATTCGGGGCATCCCTGCCGCGACCCACCGAATCCCACTTCAGAATATAACGCTCCCTCCCACCACTGAAGTAAAAAGGGCAGCAGTAAAAAAGAGGTATATGTGGAAGGACAGATACACACACCTACACACAGGAAACTAGACTTCAGCGACGTAACAAGGTATGGTCAAGCCGAATGCAGACGAGAAGCAAAAAATTGCCGAGAATGGCATTTTGCCTACAAATGTTCGATTAGGCTCAGCGAAGAAGTTACTCAAAAGGCGCATTGAGCAGGATGGATATAGGCCAATCTTTTTCTTAGCTGTTGAGCAATTGAGAGCGACTTGCCGTTCAATTTTCCCTCTTATCTATTCACTGCTGCGATGCCACAGTTTTTCCCAAAACTTTGCTTTATGTGGTGGCAATTACAACGGCAATGCCGAAAGCAGGCAGCAAAGAATGCAATGGGAGGACTCATTAGGACTGAAATAAAACATAGCTGTGACCGCACGTAGCAAATTTACATCACATCGACGAGTCGAAGTGTTTTAGGTGTAGGACCTCAGACATTCGTATATTGTTTTCTTGGACATATCATCGTATTTTTTCGATTTGTTTCATTCAGTCTCCCGCTCAAGACTGGCCAGCTACTTGAGCTGCAAAACATAGAAAAATGTTGTCGCCAAGTACAGAAAGTTCGAGCAATAGGCTGTTACTGTGGTTTCTCTCGCGTACAGAATTGGCTATAATGGTGCTTATATTTGTTAGTAAGAATATATATATTCTGTGAAGAGTATTGTGAAGTGAATATGAAGTGTAAATAAGGCTTCAATCAAGAAAAGGAAGTTAAGTTGAGTCGCCGAAAGGGAACACTTCCTGGCCGAATGTATATAACGAGTTTGTCTTCAGGTTACAACAATGATAGCCAGCTGAAACGTACGTGTGTCCGAGTTTCTCTTAGAAGCTAAGATCGCAGAAGACTTCCAGTCGCAGAACACTGAGAAGGAAAAAAAAAACAGCGTGTAAACAAGCAGTAAAAGTTATTAATTAGTATTTGCCATTTCTGTTGTTATGCAACTTGTAATAATTTTACCGTTAAACATTACTACCGCAAGCAACAGCCTCAGCTGCGTGTGCATTAGCAAGTCGTGGCAATCATGACCTACACACAAGTGACACAACATTGTCCCGTTGAAAGCGTCGCACAACTGCCACAGCTCTAATTCCACACGTTACGGGGCTGCTACCCACGGTACTTTTTTGATACGCTAAGGGGCTGCCTTCAGCCGACAAAAACTAAATTTTTTTTTAATTTTAGCCCCAACAAAGAAGTATAAACTTAGGATTTGCCGGATTAAAATTCGAAACGAAGTTGAAGAACTGAAGGTTTATATATGTGTTTGATGTGTATATAATAGCTGTGTACAATCAAAAGCAAAAATTTCATTTTGATTTTATGTATTAACAGGAAAGCAATGCACAATTAACAAAATATTCTATAACTATACCGTTTTTTGCGTCTAACAAAATCCGATGATTATAGGTAATAAAAGTAAATGCAAATTTCATTCAGATTCCATTGTTATATATTGTTTTCATGTCCATTTGATACAAATTAAAATTGAATTTTGCGTAGATGAAAAATTATTTCAAACATAAATACGAAATCAGTTTTGGGCTGATTAATAGTAGGGAAATCAATACTGCATATCTCAATTGAAAACAATATCCAGGAATGCAAAGAGTACTTGCGCGAATGCGCAAACTCGCAAAAATTAATTCAGTAATTTCTCCACACTGGACCGAACAGCAACTTCGGCAGCAGCACTTGGTGTAAATATTTTTTACTTCATACAGTAGCAGTAGTAGCGCTAGTGCTAGTATTGTCCTAGACTCCTAGGTTTACTAAGGCAGTGTCCACCTTAGCCAAGCGCAATTGAGGCTTTTCTTTAAGATTTTTCCCAACGTTTCAACAATTCGTTAAGAATTTTTGACTGCCATTAAAAACAGCTGGTATTTTTCCCGGTTTATTGGTGAACGATTACTCAATTGCCGAACTAACCCCATTTCTGAACAAACATCATTATTTGACAGGTTTATTATACAAACCTGTTCAAATAATGACTGATTGTTTGCAAATAGGGTTAGTTCGGCAATTGGGTAATTTCCCTATACGCAAGCAGCAACGCATACACAAGCCACACTTTTGATAAATATTTCAGTAACCCACCGCTAAAACCAATCACAGTCACTGTGCGTACTATGGCCCTATTGAGACCAATTTTCTATCCGTATATTTTCATCGCGACACTACTGGCCGCAGGGCTAGAAAGTAATATCAATTAAATGGAAACTGCCATCTATTGAATATTCAATTAGATATTAAAACCAAGCTCTTTACTCCATGTGACTGTGAACGGCTTTCATTGTTGTTTGCTCTAATTGCTCATACATATGGAGCAACGGCTTTTAAACATAATGGTATTTATTCATGTTTTAATTTGTTCCTCGGACGTTTTCAAAAAGCCCAAGATTAATGCAACTGACATTATCGTGGGAGATACTCCAAAATGAAGATGCCCTCGTGCTACACAGCCCTCAATGAACACCTCTGACAACCACGTGATTTGTCTCAAGTTGGCCGAATGCGCAATACCTGGCAGGGACGAGAAGACGAGAGAAAGAGGAAAAGAGCAAACAGAAGGAAGAAACACTCGCGCGAAAGGCCCTCTACCATGCCTCCCACCGAACACACAGACACACTGAAGCAGGTAGGAGCCCCTTCGGGTGGGTCGATTACCACTATCGGCGACCAACCTAATGGAACAGAAGGCAAATGGATAGCCTACTTAATATCAGTAGGTACGACGGCCATATGCAACATTCCCTGCGGGAAGACGGGTCCGCCAGAATATGACCCTCCTTATAGGTAGTTACCTCCATCTTTTGCGACGTGAGGCAGGAAAGTGAATAGCACAGAAACAACAGTAGTGACATTTGCAACTTTACTGATAACAAAGCAAAGTTACAGCGCATATAGCTATTAAAAATTTACTTACAACTATAATTAAACTTATAGTAATTTCAAAAAGATGTGCGTACTGTCTAGCAGGATTGTTGAGTCGGAGTCAGTTTCGGTGTCAGGAGTCGGAGCTGGAAATAGGCCAGAATTGAGAGTCGCTATCGAAGTTGGTAAGAATGAGGAATGTTAAAAAAAAAAAAAAACACGGGAGTCAGACTTAGCCCCCCTACGGACTTACAAACCATGAAGTCGAAACTGTAAAAAATAAAAAAAACTTTAAGGGACGTGGTGAATTAAAGATGTGTAAAATACCACACATACAGATTTCATAATGAATTAGGTACAAAATGGGCAGCCACAGACAAGAGAAAATCTCTGCTGTGAAGCCGAAGCATCCCAGACTCGGCCTGTAACTGATTCTAAGGCACGTTCGATTAGTCGCTGAAGTTAAGATTTCGGAGCTTAGCCTGTCTAGACTTCATACAGGAGCGCTGGTTTCGCCAATCGAAATCGAGTGAGTTATGATTATATCCTCCCTTAATATAGGGGTTGGAGGGTCGATGAACCTTTGGTGCCACAGTTCATAGCGACCCGTCATCGGCTGCAGCTGTACTTGCTCCTCAGGGTCCAGTTGGTCTATGTCTGCCGCACGGACCAGTGCGGGTGTATTTCCTAGGGGAGGGAGCAGTCAAAGTTAAATTAACTTTAACCCGCCCACGGTCGGGGCTTCTCGAGATTACACAGAAAAAGTAGAGTTCGATGTACACCTCGCCGCACATTCCTTACAACAGGTAGAGATACCATTGAAGGCTTATTGCTGCGTTGCCACACCTGCAGGCAAGGTGTCCTTCTTAGATGACAGACTCTGAGTACGGGTTCATATTAAATAGCTTAAGCATTCGCTTACAATTCGACGGCCACAGTAGAAGTAGTAGTAGAAGTTTTATTAGCGCATCAGAGACACAATGTTTATATCGCGCAGAACTATTCCTGTGGTTTAACACAGGCTCGTGCGCCATAAGGACGCGTTTTCAATTATCTATGATTTTTTTGTCTGGATTTTTTTGCCGGTAGGTCTCAGAGTGGTCAGTGCGCTACTGACAGGAAAATGGCGCAAGTTGTGTATCTCCAACCCCCGGGCACGGCTGAACGCTTTCGCTCAGCTCGGGACCCTTGGATGCGTGAGGCCCAAATAAATTGTGGCAGGGAAGGGCAAACCAGAATATACAACTGAGCGCAATGTGACGGCCATTAACAGGAGAAAGAAGGGATATATAGTACGTTAACAGTAATATGTAACTCATGCACGATGTGTTGCCACGCTGGATCAACGCGCACAAAAATATCAAGTCGGGAAAGTAGAGGAAGAACATAAAGGAGCATCATCAGCACAGGTTTGAAAGTTTAGGGAAGCAAATTAGGCACGAAGGAATGGCGCCCTGAAGGCCTAGCTAATGGATAAAGTAGCCTACTGGGTTTCCAGTGGTCTCTGCTCCCCGGCATAGTACAGGGTGGGCGAACCCAACCCTAAGACTGCCTTTTAAATTACGACCACCTCCACTAAATTGGTATGCTCTAAGGAAGTAAAATAACACTAGCGTCGCCTTTGATTTGAAGGTAAAACTAGATGAACGGCTTCATCCCCTAACCCAGCCCCTGAGCCCAGGCAACACTGCCTCCAACACGCCTGTTCTTGGAACTGACAGCGATCGATGAACCAATTAATTCCTTTTGACAGTTAATTGGAATTCAGTCCAGTGCAATGTATGCTCTATGACAGAATGATCGCCAGCAGCATGACTCAACATGAATTAATTTGCCTCTATCGTAGGAATAAATAAAACTTTATGCAGTGCATTTATGTAACGATATTGAAGGGTTCACTGGAAGCGAGGTACGTCTGAATCTCTGAGCCCGCGATCCAACTCGGTGGGCACACAAAATCTCTATTAGAATTCAGCTTCAGGTTTGTCTCTCCGTCCATGTGCCTGCACATTACACTCTTCAGTATTATATTATTATTATATTGTGGGTTTTCCCGCCGTATTAGATACGAAGACTATGTAACAGCGATCCAATTTTGTATGATTTAGTTTAGAAGTTAAGTCGAACTCAAATCAGTTCTATTAGAACAATCTTGGCCAGGTGCACAATGTCTGGCAGGAAATAAGGCGCGAGCATTTCCAACTCCACACGGCTCGGTCGAACGAAATCGCTCAGTCGTGCGGCGCAGAGAAGGAGACGAACAACGAAATGAGAAGAAAGCGAACACTCGTGCGGGGGGTCCCTTCCGTGGCTCCCCACACGGGAGCAGATAGGAGTCTCATGGGATGGGTCGCTTACCACCATTCGGCGGCCCACCTCGCGGAACAGAAGGGGAAATATAGAGAACCTACCTAACTCTCCAAGACTAACCTTCTCAGCAGGAACTGCGGCCAGATGCTACATCCCCTGCGGAGAAGGCACTCGGGACCCTTGGGTGCATGATGACCAAACATATTGTGGCGGGGGNAAAGGGCCCGCCATAATAAGCCCCTCAGAGCCTTTTCAGTATTAGATAGGGAGAAACTCAACTTGCAAGAAACTGATTTTCGCTGGAAGGAAGGTCAACTAGAGCCGTTTTCTTTTAGCTCCTCGAAAAAATTTTTCAGTCAGTTTCGAAGGAAAGACATGAAGATCATCTTAACTAGTAGCTGTCATCTCTCCTGCATTTCATTTTTTCGCGATGAATTATGTTCGCTTTGGTAATGGTCAAAAGGGCCAGATGCATAGTTAGGATACCTCTGGGAACCCAGAGCGGGCAGTGTCAGACATGTCGCCTCTAAAAACATTTGAGAGCAGAGGGTTACGCTGCTGTGACTGAAGAAACTGGCTGAACCTCTGTTGTACTTTGTTGTAGAGCTATCGCATCAAACAAAGCAGAAAAATTATGGGCTCTGATCAAAATCAGTGCAGGAAAAAAAAAAAAAAAAAAAATCGATTTGCCGACAAAAAACTGGAACTTGTAAGAACATTAAGAGCTAAATTATCTAAAAATTGAGGAAAACAGCGCTTAGGAAGGGCGTGCAACTGCAGAGGAGAACAATACAAGAAATTCCATCCTACCTCCACGTCTTATTAGGATACAAGAGCGAACTCTACGCTGGAAGAACAAATGCGAGATTAACAGGTGACATCAGAATACTGAGACAGTAGTAGTAGGAAATTTTACTGGCGCACAAGGGACACTAAGTCTATATCGCGCCGAACTATTCCTGTGGTTTAATACAGGCTCGTGCGCCACTAAGGAGCGAAGTATGTCTTGTTTCAAATTATTAATGATATTTGTCTCAGCTTTTCTACGGTAGGTCTCAAATTCTAAGTAGTCAGTGCGCTACTGACAGGAATAAGGCTCAAGTTGTGCATCTCCAACCCTCGGGCACGGCGGAACGCTCTAGCTCAGCTAGGCCGCGCAGGGGAAACGATACGAAAAACAAGAAGGTAGAGGCCTAGTGGGAATAGGTCGGTCACCTCGATCAGCGGCCCACCTCCCGAAACAAAAGAGGAAGTATTGTGAGCCAACCTAACTTTACAAAACTAACCTCGTCAGCAGGAACTGCGGCAAGCTGCAACATCCCCTGCGGAGAAGGTACTCGGGACCCTTGGGGTTGTGAGGCCCAAATACATGTAGTAGTAGTAGTAGAAGTTTTACTAGCGCTTCAGTGGCACACTGCCTATATCGCGCCGAACTATTCCTGTGTTTAACCACAGGCTCGTGCGCCAACTAGGGCGCGTTTTAAATT